>CATKHJ010234872.1:0-35000 GCA_949750685.1 Vernicia montana
GTGAATTGCCAAGATGAATATACCAACCAGTTAAAGAACGACGAGTGAGAGGACAACTTGCCCAATCTGAATCACACCAAGCATATAGTTGCAAGTCATTCTTCGATGGTAACATAATGCCTTGTCCTGGATTCCCTTTGAGATAACGAACAACACGTAGAACGGCCTGCTAATGCTCTTCCCGAGGTTGTTGCATGAATTGAGCCAATACATGAACACAGTAGGATAACTCAGGACGAGTAACCGAAAGATAGATAAGTCGGCCCACCAAACGTCAATATTTCTCTGGGTCAGTCAAAATAACTCCTTCAGCCAATGCCAAATTATGATTTTGTTCGAGTGGAAAAGTCGCAGGCTTAGCTCCAAGAAGACCGACTTCAAAAATAATATCCAAAGCATATTTACGTTGACAAAGAGAAATACCTTCAGAATTTCGAGCAACCTCAATATCAAGAAAGTATTTCAACACTTCCAAGTCTTTCATGTGAAAACAAGTGCTCAAATATTCCTTGAAGATTTGAATTGCTGCATGATCATTCCCTGAGACTATGAGATCATCAACATATACAAGGACGTTACTTTGTACCTTCCCTCGAAGCAAAGTGAATAGTGAATAATCAGAATATAATTGTCTGAAACTGTAACCTTTTAATACATTAACCAATTTCGCAAACCAACAGCGAAGTGCCTATCGTAAACCATATAAAGATTTCTTCAAACGACACACCATTCCTGGTTTGTTAGAATAAAAACCAGGAGGCATACGCATGTACACTTCTTTCTCCAAGTCACCGTGTAAAAATGCATTATGCACATCCATCTGATGTAGTTCCCAATTTTTAGCCACTGCTACTGCTAGAAAAGTACGTACTGTCACCATCTTTGCTACCGGCACAAAGGTTTCGGTATAATCAATTCCTTCAACCTGCTTATTCCTAAGAATTACTAAACGAGCCTTATAGCGCTCAACCGTTCCGTCTGTATTATATTTGATTTTGTACACCCATTTACAACCTATTGCTCGTTTTCCTGAGGGTAATGATTCAACAGTCCAAGTTTTATTTTCTTCTAATGCATGTATCTCCTTCTTCATTGCATCTTTCCATCTATCATCTTTCATGGCTTCAGCGAAAGAGTTAGGCTCAACACCTATAGTGATGGCTGCCAAGAAAGCACGATATTGCATAGAAAAGTTATCACAGTTCACATAATGAGTTATAGGATAGGGACTACTTGAGGAATGCTTATAGATGCGTGAGTTTGCAGAGGGGCTCAACTTTTGTACCGTGTGTAACTCATAATCTCGCAATAGTACGGACTCTTGTCGCTGCCTATGACCTCATCCCAACAAAACTTCACTTTGCTGGTCGTTTAAGGCGTCATTGCCCCCTTGCTACATTACCTTTAAACTCCTCAACTGGTTCCCTATTATCTGATTTTCTCACTCCTACTTCATCATCTTGCTCTTGATCAACAGCTCCTATCACAACTTCCTCTTTCGTCACCAAGTCATCAAGCGTATCGTTTCCTATCTTCTTTTGTTTTATACTAACTTTGGCTTTGTAAAGAAAGTCATCTTCCACAAATACCACATCCCTTGAAACAAAAATCTCACCTGAGTCTAAATCATACAGGCTCCATCCTTTCTTTCCGAAAGGATATTCCAAAAAAACACATTTCCTACTTCTACTTGCAAATTTATCTCCACCATGCTTCTGATTGTGAGCATAGGCCAGGCATCCAAAAATTCAGATATTTTTATATGATGGAGTGCAACCAAACAAAATTTCATAAGGTGTTTTTCCCTTTAACAAGATAGAAGGTGTACGATTAATCAAATAAGCAGCTGTTAGAACACAATCCCCTCAAAATTCAACAGTCAAATTGGCTTGAAAGCACAAAGCACGAGCTACATTAAGTATGTGGCGATGCTTTCATTCTACTCTCGCATTTTGTTGCGGAGTACCAACACACGAGGTCTGATGTATTATGCCACTTTCTACAAAATGTTTGTCTAAACAAGTAAATTCAGTTCCATTATTGCTCTATACTATTTTCACAACTCCATTAAATTGTCTACGTATTAAAGCAAAAAAAATTCTAAGAGTGTGACTTACTTCAGTTTTATCCTTTAACAAATAAACTCACACTCTTCTAGAATGATCATCAACAATAGTTAAAAAATAATGTGCACCATATAAATATGGAGTTCTATAGGGACCCCACAAGTCACAATGGATCATTTCAAAAATATGAGATACTTTATTATCACTAGTCACAAATTCTTCTCGACTTTGTTTTGCTCGAAAACAAACCTCATAGCTCTTAGTACACTTATTACTATTTTTGTCAACAACAAGTAACATATTGATAACTTTATTAGAAGGATGTCCCAACCTTTGATGCTAGAGTTCAATTGTATCCTTCCTTGTTGTCTTCATAGCTTTAGCAGAGATTTTGCCTCGAAAGTATTAGAGCCCCTCGTGTAGCTCACCCGCTCCAATCAACTTCCTCGTATTACGGTCCTGTATAACACAAAATTCATCAGTGACATGAATAATGCAATTCGACTCTTTAACCAATTGTGATGCTGAGATTAAGTTACACTTCAAATTAGGCACATATAAAACATTATTTAATTTCAAGTATTCATTCAACACCACAGTTCCTTCTCTCTCCACTAATGCCTCATTCCCATCAGGTAGTGCAACAGGGCATGGAAGGACTTCATTTACGTTGCTCATCAACTCAAGACTTCCTGTCACATGATGATTGGCTCCGGTGTCAATTATCCACTCCACTATTTTACACGTACCATTTAGTCTTCCTTGGTTGCTTTCTTTCTGCGAGTTCAACATTGTCACACCCCACTTTTGGTATGTGATGGTCTTAGGGTATAGGGAGACATAAAGTCACTTAAACTCGTAGAACCCATTATTCTATGCAATACTAAAAATACAATATACAATGTAATCAAATTCAGGATCATAACCTGCAAATCCATATCCCAATATTTATCATAACTTAGTAAGACATCAAGGGATAACAATAGGATCCCAATACTTTAGCATTTGTATCATTTACTCTCATTCATAACCGTTATCATCTATGCCATTCAATATCATCATATTAAAATTACAAATCATTTTCAGAAATCTCTAATATTCAAAAATAAATTCTAAAGACCATAATAACCATAGAGCTCTAGATTAAATTTTTGAAATTTAAAATAACCATTTGTAGCAATGAAAATCCCAAACGGAGGACTTGAGCTTAAGAATACCTTGCTTGACCTCCAATAATACCTGAAAATTATAAACCACTAGAGGGTGAGTTAAACTCAGTGAGAATGTAATGCTTTAATATAATATATCGGCAAGAAAATATAGTGAAAATAAAAATTCAGTACCATATAATATTAAAGAGGGGGTACCACTTAAGTAAGCAATAGTGGCTCCATTTATAAGCAATTTAGCAGAAATCACAGTCTTGGAAGCGGCGTGCTTCCAAATGTAAACAGTGGAGTGGCAGCTGATGCCTTGCTCACTCATATCAGCAAACAGTGAAGTGGCAGCTATTGCTTTGCTCACTAATAATAGTATAAATCGTAAGACTGATCAAGTCTCACGACTAGGACCACCCCTCCTAGCTGAGACGGATACGCTCACCCTATTCGCGGGCTTTTTACCATGTGCACAGGTCCGATGTATTACCCCACATCAGTAGGGGGATTTTTGCTTATCAATAATATCATTTAAAAATAGTTTGTAATATATGAACAGTAAATCATATACATAGTCATTACAGTATCAATGACGTTTTGAATTATTAGTAATGAATTCAAATGAACTTGAAAATGTTCAATTAAATCGGTAGCATAAAAGTTAGACCAAAGGTCATCAATAAAATAATAACTAGGCTAAAGGCCATCAATAAATTAACAAGTAGGCCAAAGACCATTAATGAAATAATAGGTAGGTCAAAGACCATCAGTGACATAAAGAATAGGCCGAAGGCCGTCAATGAAATTACGAATAGGCCATAAATCATTAAGTATGACCCTAGCGTGAAAATTTGAATATCAATGGTTATTCATGATTTATATACAATGAGAGCTAGGGTTGCCAATGATTTATATATCTCAAATAAGTGATAATTCAAGGGCAATCGCCCATACCATATTAAAATATCACAAATTCACCTCTCCTCCTTTGCTCCAATATAGCACTTAGCACCATAATGCGGATATCCCTTTACTTTCTTAGCATTTCCCTTGCCTTAACTTTTAAAGTCTACAATCAATTGTACCATATAAATTACACTTTGATCAATACTAAGTAATGCACTCGACTTAACTTAACTTAATTCTATTAATAGTTCTTATAGATTTAACTTAGGATATACTATGACAATTCCACTAACAACACTTATATCGAATTTATTTCAATATACATTGCACATGTATGCATATCTTATAAAGTACGATATACTTTTATTTATTTTCATGTAATGGCCAAATAGGCCTAGAAGTTGAATTCCAATACTTTATTTCTTTTCATTAAACTCATTAACATGATTCAATAAATCATTATACTTTTATCATTTCATTTTCAATTAATCATATTCATACGATAACAAGTTAAATAATTAACTTTATTAAAATTAGATTAAACTCTAATGATCATATAATAGTATTAAAACAATATACTTCCATGTATTCTATATTAACCAAGTTTGATCTCTTAGTATTGTTTCTTCCATAACTCACGTTCTATTAATCCAAATGGGTTGATTCTTTTTGAATATAAAAATAGATATATCAACATATAACATATCCAAAATTGAGATTAAAACATGTTCTATATAGGACAGGGTGATTATTTAAATTCTGTTCTGTTTCTGTTGCAGGGACAGACTGAGCACACTTCACTTATTTAAATACAAATCATAATTTAAAGCTTCAAATGCAAATTCCTTTTACCAATAACTACTAAACATATTCATGATCATTTCTTATGTTTTATGTTTGGCCCAATTATGTCATTAATGTCACCAAATCCATCACTCAATTCAGGATTACCTATTAAGTCATCAATCCGGATCAACTTCAGTTCAGGCAAGATATCTCCTTACACAAATAAAATCTTACAAATTCCTTTTACTACAGTATACATAAGATATATATCTAAAACTTTTATGTTTTTACTTTAATCAAATTCGAATTCTAAATAATTCAAACAAGAGTCACAATTTCCAGCTCTTTAAGTGGTTAATCTCTTATAATCTTGTGACGCCTCGCCCGAACGCCCCTCCCCTTGCTCGGGAATACCTTAAGGAAAGGCTAAGTGATTTTTAAGGGAGGTTAAGGAACGAGTTTTGATGCTCACTATTGGAAGCGGCTATGGCCTCGAAAAATTGATTTTTGATTTTTTGAAAAGGGTTCGGGAGTCGCCACCATAATTTATTTTAAATGAGAAAATTAAGGAAAAACCCAATTTGACTTCAATTTATTAATCTTAGATTAATTTACCCAAGGATAAAATTACTAATCTTCGAACCGAGTTTGAGCTCGGGGACTAGGTTTTTAGTTTTAAAATAATCTCAATTTGGCTTTTAAATTTAATTTGACTTGAAAAATAATTTCATAGATGACAAGTATTAATGACAATTTATAATGCATGAGCATGACATAATTATGAAACAGATGGAAAAATAAAGAGCAAGATATTTAAACATCCACAAGTAAATGAGAGTATTTCCTCTAACCCTTATGGGTATTAGGGAAATCACAAAATCGCTCATTTACTCGAAAAATGATTAACTAAATAACATTAATTAAAAATTACATGGAAAGTATAAATTTACATTTACATGGAAAATAAATGGGGGAGGAATTGGTTGGGATTTAGATTTGAGACTTGGATTCAGATTCCAAGTGTGCCTACGTACCCCACTGAATGAGGATTAAAACCCACGTAGTTTATTCCACTATGAGGTGGAGGGGTTTAGGGATTGGTCAGATTGATTTGATTTGGTGTGATTTTGGAGTTGGTGAGAGAAGATGATGTACCTTCTCTTTGGGGGGATTTTTTCTAAACCGAAGTACTGTTTTATCGATTTTGGTTTTGAAAAGGAATTAATTTGGTGACTTGGTTGCTTAATTACCCAAGTTTAATTAATTAAAAGGATTAATTAATTAAAGTGATTAATTAAAAAGATTAATTAATCGAGTTGAGTGAAAAATAATTGAAAATTTAATTAATTAATTAAAATTGATTTTTAATTAATTAATTAATTGAGAGTGGATGGAAATTAATTGAAAAATTAATTAATTAATTAAAATTAATTTTTAATTAATTAACTAATTAAAATTACTCAAAATAAGTAAGAAGACTAATTAGAGAGAGAGAAAGAGGGAGCAAGTGGATAATCAATTTACAAATGCTCAAAGGTGTGTTTTGAAATGAAATGGAGGGGGTATTTTATAGGTGAAGTGAAGGTGAGGGTAGTTTAGGAAGAGAAAATTTGAAAAGACCAAAAGGTAGGGCCTTTTGGGGTTAAAAAAATCATATAGGAGGGGCAAAAATGAAATTTTGGGCTGCAGGTACGGCCCGTCACCCGAGGCGCCGGGCAGTCCGGTGGCAGAAATTGGCTCCCCGGTGGCACCACCGGCTGACGGGTTCTGAGTTTTCGGGATATCTAGGTCAGTTTTTAGATTTTTCGGATCAGTTTTTGGGACATCCGGGTCAGTTTTCAGATTTTTCGGATTAGTTTTCGGGACATCCGGGTTAGTTTTTGGATCTTTCGGGTCAATTTTTGAGATATTTTGAAGTCTGAAAAATTACCGGTCAGTGTCGATGGATCCGAAATTAATTATCGGACATATTGGCAGACAATTTTGGTGAAAATCCGGTCAGTTTTTGAAAGGTGCTGTCTGATACAGAAAGTCTGGTTAGGGTCGGAAAAGTGTCAGTCTCCTTATAATATTATGCATGAAAATTTATTTTTTCGAGGGGGCGCTGCCCCCTTGACCCCTGCCCGCTAGCGGGACTACCGTACCGGCTCTGCGCAGCACACAAAATTTAGCAGGTGCAAGCTGCGGCAGCATCTTAAGAGTGCAAAATTGAGGGTTCACACGGCTGCAAGGAGATTTTTGGGCTATCTATGAAATAGGTTTGTGGGTCATTTTGTGCGGCCCATAGGTTGAGGGTTTGTCCCTGATATGAGACTTTTTGTGCCAAATGAGTTTTATGGGTTAACCATAAGTGAAAAAGTTGATAGGTACTACTTTTTGAGAGGTTTGGGAAGCATGATTGATTTTGGTTTTGTCAAGAAACTTGAGCTTTGAAGGATGGTATGATAAACATTTTGAGAGGTTTGATCAACTTTGGTTTTGGTTTTGCCAATAGACTTAGACTTGTTGGATGGTTTAGGGTTAGCTCATGCACTCATGTTCATAAGATTGTAATTCATTCAAATGACAATAATCAATATGGATTGAACTTAAAATGATCAAAATCTAATTTAAATTTAATCATTTAGCTCTCAATTGTATAAGCAAAAGAACAAATGCATTAATTTCAATAAATATTATATAAATTCATAAAAAATAATTGGACATCACCAAATGTTATCAAGATCATTTCAACATTATCAAATATTGGCAATAAATGTGAGTTGAACTTAAAATGATGAAAATTTAAATTAACCTTTATCATTTAGCTCTCAATTACACATAATAAGCATGTATAGATTAATATTACTAATTTATTATGTAAATATGCTCAAGTATCATCAAATGTCATCAAATAGAATTAAGTTTGATAGAGCTTACTTGAGATATGTTGAAGAAAATTATTCTAAATGAAATTTCTTCAATACTCACAATTTCTTCAAATTTGGCTCCCAACACTATGAGAATTGCCTCTTTTTGCTTTGTCATAAGTTCTTGAGTACATGATTTTTTCTTTCCTTTGCTCTTCCTACAAAATAAGAGTTCTCATGTTTTTGTTGGTACCCTTTTGCTTTTGGGTCCATCATGGTTAGTGCTCTCAGGAACCCAAACACTTATAGAAATTTGTTTTGATTCTTTTGGAATCCAAACCTTCCTAATGGTATATGGTTTCTTAAGTTTAATAGGGCAATTATGAATAGTATGACCATGATAATGACAATGAAAACATTTTTTTTTAAAACTTTGGTTTGAGCTTCATCTTTCTTAAAGAAACTATTGTATTTCTTTCCTTTGAAATTGCTTTTATAGCCTAAACTGGCATTGTCAAATACACATCTTTGTGAAATAATGATATCATCAAGAGTTTTGCTTCCAATTGAGACTTTTCTCAATAGTTCTCTTGAGTCCACAAGCTCACTTTTAATCTTATCATATTCACTAGAGAGTGTCTCAAAGAAGTTTTTCAAATCTTTAAGTTGAATCATGAGTTTTTCATTTTTAGTCATGGCATCATTAGATTTTAAAGATTTCTCATGCTCATTTTCAATTTACACACATTCTTTTTCAAAATTTTGTTCTCCTTTGCAACAATTAAAAAATTTTCCATTAACTCATCAAATGCATTTTCTAACTCATCAAAAGTATAAGAAATAGAAGTTACCTCACTTTCTTCTTGTCGATCATCTAATGCCATGAATCATAGATTGGTTCTCTCATCTTCTTCACTTCCAGATGAGCCTTCATCACTTAAAGTATCACTTCCACTCTAAGTCGAATATGCTTTTTTTTTTTTTTTTTGGATATCTTCTTTCTCTATCTTTCTAATTTTTGAAAGTGGGGCAATCTTGTCTAAATGGCTTGGTTTCTTGCATTCATAGCAAGTTACCTCATCCTTGTGTTCTTCTATTTGCTTTCCCTTGTTCTTTTAAAGGTTCTTCATTCTTTTTGTTCTTGTTCTTCTATTTGTCTCTTGAGAGGAATTTGTTAAATCTTCTAGTAAGGAGTAGCATTTCTTGCTCATCATTCTCATCATCACTTGATCAATCCATTTTATCTTCACAAGAGGCTTTGAAGGTAATGGATTTTTCTTTCTTTGAAGTACTTTTCTCTTTTTCCCTTGTCTCTTGTCTCTTGTTGTTTTTCATCTCATAGGTGATGAGATTTCCAACTAGCTCTTCAAGGGTTAATGAGCTCAAATTTTTAGACTCCTCAATTGCATCCACCTTTGAATCAAATTTTTTCGATAAGGATCTTAAGAGCTTGGTGATTAGCTCTTTTTGAGTGAATGTCTTTTCAAGTCCTTTTAGCTCATTCACTATGGCAGTGAATCTTTTGTATATTTCGGAGATGGATTCATTTTCCTTCATTGAGAAGTTTTTGAAGCTTGATGTGAGGATATTCATTTTTGTATCCTTCAATTGACTTGTGCCTTGTCATTCTCAACACTTCCCATATCTCCTTGGCGGATTCATAAGCGAAAACTAGATTGCATTTGGTTTCATCAAGAGCACAAAATAAAAGGTATACTGCTTTGTCGTTTATTGCCAATTTCCTCTTATCTTCTATGGCATAACTTGAAGGATCTTTGGTCTTGTTTGTATTTTCATCCCTATTCTCCACAATCTCCCAAAGGTCATATCCTTTAGATCTTATATGGAACCTCATTCTCACCTTCCATTAGTTGTAGTTAGAACCACAAAACAATAGAGGTCTTGTGCTACATTTTCCCTCTTCAAATGGAGTTTTTGAAATATCTGCCATATCGATCGTTAGCTCTTAAAATCGTTAGATTTTATGCAAATCATGAGCACAAGCTCTGATACCAATTATTGGCCCAAGTATGCAAATCTTAGAGGGGGGTGAATAGGATTTTAAAATTTCTAATACAATTATTCACTCTAAATGCAATATAGTGGAAAATTAAAACAAAATCAATAATAATAAGATTAATAGAGAAAGGAATGAGAAAAATTAGCCAATTTTATAGTAGTTCGGAGCCAATCTCTTTTCCTACATCCACTTTTCCTAAATCACATCGATTTAGGGTTCTATTAGTGATCCAAAATTACGCCTAACGCTTTACAATAGTTGAATCGGGACTTCACCCTAGTTCTCCAGAATTTTTCCTAATACAATAGTTATCTGAGATTTCGCGATTTCGCCCTAGTTCTTCAAGATCTCTCCCAATACAATAGTTATATGGAATTTCACCCAATACAAGAGATTTCAAACAAAGTTTTAAGTTTTAAGTCACTCAATGATTAACAAGAAAAACTATTACAAGATAGAAATTAATCTTATAGCTTTTAACAATAATGATCACAAAAGATATAAGTTGAAGAACAAATGTGTTCTTAAATAGAGTAGAGGAGAATTATTGAATTTTAAGCTTGGATAGCACTTTTAATCATCAATTTTGGATCTTTATATATTTATATGTCTTCAATATCAACTTCAAAATATGACTGTTGTGCTTTGAAAACAGTTTCAGACAACTTCTAATGGCTATAAACGACTACATTTTTTGTGTCTGATCAGATGGTAACGGTGGTGACTCTTTTGGTAACGGGAGTGAGTCTTTTGGTAATGGGAGTGAGCCTTTTGGTAACTCTAGTTACTCAATGTTGTCAGGGTGGTGACTAATTTGTAACTCTAATTACTTAATACTACAGGGTGGTGACTAATTTTCTAACGGGGTGAGTGAAGCCTGAAGAAATACCAAAGCTTACGATGTCTTTTTCATGGTGGTGAGTGATTGGTAACTCTAGTGAATGTAACAGGGGTGAAGAATCAGTCAAGGGAGTGAGTCATGTGTACATGACAATCACTTTAAAACCAATTAGGTTGTAACGGGGTGAGTGTTTGGCAACTCCCATTACACCCTGTGAACAACAAATATATAATAAAATAATTCAACTATGAACATATATTTTCATCACATATAAACACATCAAATACTTAAGTTTTAGTATCATCAAAATATATATAGAGACAACAAAGTGGTTTATGATTGTGCAATCAACCAAGGTTCTCATTTATGGTACATATAATCTAAAGTTCAAGTTCTATATTCATTACATGAAAGGGTAATGGTGGCTTGATATAGAGTACCCATCATATTAAGGTAGTGATATACCTAACTACATGTGAAGTAAGGAGCCTTGCGTGGGTACAACAGTACGAACTACTCGTTACACTTTTGAAAGGATCAAAAGATTTTTTATGGAGTGGATGCTTTTGATATCGGCGAATAGACCCAAAAAGGGTTACCCAGTCGATGCTACAATTTTTATCCATTATTTTCCTAAAAACTAAGTTTTGAAGGCAATGAGACTATGCAAGTGATGCATGAAGAAGCTATAATTTATATTAGAAAGCCAAACTCTAATTTTTCATTTTTTTTTAACAACTAATCAGTAGTCCTCTTATTTTTTTTTTAAAAAAAGAAGATAGTCCCCAGTGGAGTCGCCAACTATGAGGCCTTGCATGAGCACCGGTTCGGTCCACTACGAATCAAAATGCTCTTTTGGGTTTGATCTCACGATTGAAGTGAATATCGCTTTATTTGGCAAATTAGCTCTTTAAATTTGAAAATTATTTTTGGAGTCGCCATCTTAATTTATCTTTAATTGAAAAAATATTAGGTAAAAACCCATTGATCGACTCCATTTAATTTGCCTTTTGGAATGTTGACCTCAAGGTTTCATGTGTGATTTTGATGATACAAAATATTATTACTACTAACAAATTTGTTTAGTATTGTTGGTATTAGTAGGTAATATTTGATTGCCATTGATGCGATGAAATAAAGAAATTAAATGTGAAGATTAAGATGAAATCATGAAGCAATAAAGATGGGAAGAATTATAAAACATATGAGGGCAATGAAAAGAACATGTGAAACCAAGAAACTCATGAGAGCAAGGATGATCTCCATGGAAGTAAAAATATTGACTGAAGTTTGAAGAATAAATTGTACTATTTGAGAGATTATGTGAATGTAATATATATATGGATGGATAGCTACATCAGTCTAGTTTTTGGAACAAAAAATAGTATAATTTTTAGGGTTTGGAAAATGGAGTTTTGAATTTTTGATTGAATTATGCTCAAGCTATGAGACTGGGTCACAGCAGATAATGTCAATTAAAATTAGTGGCATTAATTCTACAAAGGGATTTTAAATATGAAATTCTCTATATTTGTAGCTCTATAAGTCTAGTTTCATATTCAAAAAGACTTGCATTAATCTGAGGTGTGTAGAAGAAGAATTGAGTGAAATACTGAAGCATGCTCAAACTGTCATGACCAGAGGAGCAATAAAATTTTTCTATTTTTTGGAGCATTAATATGGATTATTTTGAAGTTTCTCAAATATACAAAGTTGTATTAGAATTCTCAAAGTTTCTAACAAAAAAAAAAAAAAAAAAACGGTTCATCATTTGGAGTTGTATATCTCAAGATTTTGAATTTTGAAATGAACAAACGTTCATGAATTTACGAAAAGGTTATTATTCACACATAAGCATTTTGAAAGAGCCTTCACATTTTTGAACACCCGTTCACCTCTTAAACCAGCGTTTTGAACCTGAGTTCAAGCAGTGAAAGATTCAAAAAAATATAGTTGTTGGAACTTGTCTAATACCGTTTTTAGAGTACTAAAATGGTTGTTTGAGCATGGAATGAAGACCTATATAAAGCCTCAAGGTGAATTCAGAGTAGTTTCACACATCAAAGAACATATATTACAAGCAAATCAAAGCTCTCAAACTCTAAATTCTTTGTGCATTGAGTTAGAACACAAAAGCTTCATTTCTCATCTTTGTGTGTTCAAATTTATTCTAAGCTAGATTACATTCTTCTATCTTTTGTACTAGCTATTTGTCAAAGTCTTGAGTGACTTTAAACCTTAAATCATTCTCTATTGTAAATGTTGTGTGTGAGCCATAAAACACTTAGAAAGGTTTAAATGTGTACCTTGAAAACACTTGGGTTTAAGTGTTGGCCATTGAAAAACTTGTAAGAAGTTTGAGTATGAGCTTGGAAACACTTAAATTTGATCTTGCACCCTTAAAAGGATCGTTGATAGTGAAAATTTCAAGTGAAGCTTGAGGAGTGGATGTAGGCAAGGAGTTGGCCAAACTACTATAAATCTTGTGTTTGAATCTCTCTTCCCTACACTCTTATATTTATTTGCTTGTGTTTGCTTTGAATTTGTTTAAAGCGTGCCACGTATTTTAGGTACACGAACCGAAATGAAATGCACCTGACTTCTACCAAATGAAAGTGAATTCTCAGCTCCCTTTACAGTTAATGCTGAAATTCTACTTAGCACCCTAATTGGAATATGTTTAAAATTGGGAATTTAATGAGCTTGGAAAGTAAACAGGCTAAAGGATTAAGTTAATTTGACAGAAATTGAAGTGCATTGCATTGAATTGAAATTGTTACCTTTACAGGAATTGAAAAGACTAGAAATTGATGCTAAGAAATGTAAATACAGTATTTGGAATAAAATTGCAGGGAAAAGTATTGAAATTGGTTGATCTTGGATGATTGATTGTTCCTTTTGACCAGCTTCAATTCTGCTATTTATAATGATTTGAAATAACTACCCGTGAACTTCTAACTTCCAATAGTGTGCCATTTCTTCACTTAGAGCTCCATTTTTTTAGGTGAGTGGTAGAGTGGGAGAGTGCCGCACCTCCTTTGAAACCGTCTGACAGTTTTTCAATCATATGCCTTATTTTTCGATTCCACTAACTCTTTAAATAAGCTCAATTAATTATTTAATTAATAAATTAATTAATTAAACATCAATTAATCAAACTGAATTTTAATTGAGCTTTAATGGGTTGGGCCTATAATTCTTATTAAATTGGGTTGAAAAATATATGTTACAAACAGCTTGTTTGTTTGAATAGTTTAGATATTTAAATAAACTTAAAATTGCTTATTTGCTTCCGCTAATGTTATTTTAATATTCAAAATTTTCAAAGTAAAATTTTTTAAATTGAAATTGATTCTTGAAAATCTTATTCACCCTCTCTAGAATTTGCCATACTTAGGCCAACATGGAAAATGCTTTACTTTTTGAAACTAAGGAGGATTCGGAGACTAGATTTTTTATCTATTTTGAAAAAAATAGTTTGGCTTAATGATATAAAAATAGCTTAATGAAAAAAAAATAACTTCATGAACAATTAAATAAATGGAATGTCAATTATAAATAATGAAATGACAACTATAATTATAAATAACAAAACATATAAATAAAAGGAATAGAAATAAATTGACAAAATAATTAAAATTACAATAAAAATCAAATAAATAGGGGATATTTCATATAACTCTTATGGGTATTAGGAAGATCACACATTCCCCAAAATAAGAAAGTGATAAGAAAGAGAAGTTGTTTGTTTTATTTTGGATTTGTCACTTTGAACAAGTGTATCTGCATATCCCTTTAAATGAGAATCAAAACTCACGTAGTTCTTCCATTTTGCAATAGAGGGTTTGTTTAATTTATTTTTGATTTTATCATGTTTTGATGATAAAAGGAAGGTGTTTTACTTTAAAGAAAAAGTGAAAAGGTGTTTTACCTTGACTCTCTTTGAATTGGAGGAGGAGGTCGGAACGCCTTGTTGGATCGGAGTTCCAATTTTCAAAATGCAAAGATATTAAAATTAGTCCAAATCTTCAAGTCAAGTCAAATCAAAGAGAAATGACTTGGTAGTCTCGTAAAGGAAATTAAGCAAAGCAAAATAATAAAAAACAAATAAATAAAAAGCAAATAATAAAAATGCAACTTAAAAACCTAATTTAATCCAAAGAGGACTAAACTTGGCGAACTAAAACCAAGGAAGAATTAGCCCTAAGAGACCTTTATAAAGAAAATAGAGAGAAGATTAGAAGGTTGAGAGGACAGTTGTTAACTAATAACCAAGGGGTGAGTTGGAATGAGGTGGGGAGGCTTGTTTATATAGGCTAAGGAGTGAGGGGAAAAGTTGTAAACTTCCGATGTGAGATTAGGATACAACACAAAAAGTAAAAGAGGAAAACTCAAAATTCCAATGTGGGATTTGAGCAGAAAATGAAGACTGTTGCCGGAGTAGCCCAGAGCTACCGTAGGTCACACCTGCGATTTCTGCAAGGCCACCTACGGTTGCAGTAGAGGATCCTACGGCAGCCTTGGAGGTTAGTCCGTAATGCCTTTGATTTTTTATCTGATTTTAGCCCGTTTCAATTCTTCGGGGTTCCATTTTCTGTGTCTAAGCATACCAAGGTCTAATGATGGTTGGAGAGTGCTAAAACATATGTTCACAACATCTTGCAAGGATGATGCGTTAAATAAAACTTGGGTCTTATATAATTTTTTGTTAGAATATTCATCAAGTTATCATGAAAGGTTTAATATTTTATTTGGATATCAATTTGTTTACATATTTTTAATTTAATATTTTTTTTACATATTCGATTTTTTAATTGTGAAATTAAAGGTTAATTAATTGATTGAAAAGAATTGTAGAATTAAAAGTTAATTAATTACAATTAAGATTTTATATTTTTATTATTGTTATTATTAAATTAATATTAATTAATTAAAAAAATAATTTCTTTTGAATCAGTTTCTTTATATTCTTCAAAATTTATGTGGAGATCTCAAAAAAATATAAAACTTATTATTATAATATTTCTTTTTTATTTGATTTGAATCATTAAGACAAAAATTATGTGCTAATTTGGCCATTGTTTACTCTGATCAATCTATTGCATATGTGAAAGTTGAGCGAAAAAAAGAAAAAGTAGAGTGATTTCTCTTTAGTATAGTTTTGCAATGCAAAAAAAAAAAAAAATACAAATTTCAAAAGATGAAGAGATATATTTACAATTACATATTTGAAAGATTTTATAATTATAAAATTGATTCGTAAGGTAATTTTTATATTTTCTCTAATAATGTATTCATATTAAAAATCTCAATATTATATTTTATTCATTGTATGAGTATTAATAGTAAATATAATTAATTTTAAAATTTGGTATTTGAAATTTTGAGCTTAACACTAATTTTTTTTTTGACCTTATGTATTAATGGCAAAGCACCCCTGCATAATAATGATGTAAATAAGTAAATATAAAAAATTGAATCGTTTGGTTTGGGTTATTTTTATTACTTACAATAGTTTTTGATTATTTTATTTGTTATTATTATATTGCGAATTACATATTATTTATAAATATTTATAAGATTTTTTTTGGTCATAATATATGTAATCTAATTTAGTAAATCATATATATACATTTTAATTTTTTTTTTTATAATGAAGGAAAATAACATGATTTTTTTTTTTTACAAAAATTTGGATAATTCTTCAATCAATTCAACTATCTAAAATTACTTGAAATTTTATTTAGATCTATAAAACTTATATAATAATAATGAAAAAAAACTGTGAATTTTTATATGAGATATGTATATGATTAGAGTTTCATATTTTTTTTAATATATATATATATATATATATGCTAATAATTTAGAGTGTTATAGAATATATTATAAATAATTTTTAAAATTTTTCTTTTTCGTTTTGATTTACTTTAAAAAAATAGTGGCAAATATAATTTAATTGTACCTTTTTTTTTTAATTTTCTTTTAACAATGAATTTTCCTTGAAAGAAAAATATACTTTTTTAATAATTTTTTATCGATAGGCTTATAAAAATATATGGTATTATTGAGTATATTAATACTTTTTATGTTAACATATTAATATAGATTGAATAAAAAATTACCAAGTGGGCTGGCTGAACTTTGAATATGGACCTCATAAGTGGGCCAACTAATTTGCTTGTCGGGCTTATTTAAAATAGGGCCTTATTTAATATGTTAACGATTCTTTCATTCTATGTGCAAAATTTTATTGCATTACAAAAAGAAACTTTGACCTAAAACTTGTAGGGCTTTACCCCAGAGAGGGAGCCCTTCCAGAAATTCTCGACGGCCCAGGAACAAGCCCAGGCCGAAGAGGGGGTTTGGAAATAGTTTTCAACCAGCAATAGACGCGCCTCGGTTAGAACCTCACAAGCTGCGTCATTGCCCCAAGCGCAAAGATAGAGAAGCATTGTGCTTATTCAGCTCCTTATATAACCACAAGTACACTCGCTGAATTTGTATATAAACGATGTGGGATTTTGAACTATAAAAAATAACTTTCATATAAAAAATAATTGGATCGGTATCAATGAGCGGTTAATTTAACAGTACTATGAGATTAAAATTTAAATTTCAGTCAAAAGTAAATTTATAAAAAACAAAAAAGAAGGTAAATTGTTAATGTGGTTGTTCTATGTTCGAATATTTATTTAATAATGTAGGAGGCCAACAATTTAGATTTTGATAACTCTTAAAAAAAATTTCATTATATATATATATATATATATATATATATATATATATATATATATATATATATATATATACACACACACACACACACACACACCAAAAAATACAAATGGCTTAAGATGTTAAAATTGGAGATTCATCATCCCATAAAAAATAAAAGAGATTCTTTTTTTTTTTAAATTTAATTTCGACTGAATTTCAAATTTACAATATTAAGAAATGACTTAATATCACTTAGTTAAAAATTCAGAGGTAAATAAAAAGAGATTCTAATTTTAAATTTTCAAATATATTAAAAAAAAAAAAGCATAATAAGTAACATTTGAGTGTGGTCAAATTAATTTTTTTCAATGGCACATTGACTGTCTGGTTCTTGGCATCCAAATGCTAAAGACCTAAAAAAAAAAAAAAAAAAATCATACTTTTGAGCTAAAAAATAATTCTCTCCTTGATGTCAGATTTATAAGTGCAATGTTTTTATCAATGAATTGACTTATTTCTTCTATTAGTAATAAACATATTTATAGTATATAAAGTCCTAACTAATGTATAGTGTTTGAGACATATAAAAACTCTCTTAGATTTATATGAGCTACAAAGATTTGATTTACACAACTTAGCCTTATCCTTATCACGCCCCCTCAAGTTGCAGGATCTCTTGCTAGAATCTTCTAACTTGCTTCTTAGTTTTTCAAACCTTGGTCTTGACAATGGCTTGGTTAACACATTAGTAATTTGATCTTTTGATGACAAATACGGAACAAAAAGATTCTTTTGGACCTTGTCCCTCACAAAATGAAAGTCGACTTCAAGATGCTTTGTGCGAGAGTGATAGACAGGATTGGATGTGAGGTATGTGGCTCCCAAATTGTCACACTATAGAGTTGGTGTTGGAACATTGATACCCAGCTCCTGAAGTAAAGATTGTATCCAAGTGAGTTCAGTTGTGGTAGCTGCAATAGCTCGATATTCAACTTCAGTTGACGAACTAGATACAGTGCATTGCTTCTTTGAACTCCAAGACACTGCATTGTTACCAAAATAGATGACATACTCGCTAGTTGACTTACGATCGTCAACACAGCCAACCCAATCTGCATCCGAGTATGCATGAAGTTGAAGCTTAGTTGCCAGTGTGATTAGAAGACCATAAGAAGTTGTTTTTCTTAGATAACGAAGGATTCGTTTTATAGCAGTCATATGGTAAGCAGCAGGCGAATGCATGAATTGGGCAACTTTATTCACGACATAAGACATATATGGTCGTGTGAGAGATAGATATTGTAGACCACCAATAATGCTTCTGTAAGTGGAAGCCTCTTTAATTGGATCACCAACAGAGATGGATAATTTCTCCGTTGGAGAAGCTGGTATCGCAAGAGAGTTACTGTTGTGCATGGTGGCTTTGTATAAAAGATCTTGAATATATTTTGTTTGTGTCAACAACAAACCATTATTAGTCCAGGTTGCTTCCATCTCCAAGAAATAATCAAGCGAGCTAAGATCTTTTAATTGAAATTTCTTTTGCAAATTCTCTACTAGAGAAGAGATAGCAGAGGAGCTATTGCCTATTAACAAAATATCATCAACATAAACAAGGCAATACAAAACAATATTACCAGATTTGTAATAAAATAATGAGGAATCAGTTGGATTTTTGAAATTTTTCAGAAAGCAAGGCATATCTGAGACATTGATACCATTGACGTGGAGCTTGACGGAGACCATATAGAGATCGTTTTAATTCACAAACATGAGTTAGTTTGTCATCATCAACAAAGCTAGGTGGTTGTGTCATGAACACACGATCATCAAGGCTGCCATGTAAAAAGGCATTTGACACATCCAATTGTTTAATTTTTCAGTTATTTGTGACAGCAAGAGAAAGCACTAATCGAATTGTAGCAGGCTTAACAACTAGAGAAAATGTCTCTTTGAAATCAATTCTAGGTTGTTGATGGTAGCCCTTCGAAATGAGTCGTGCTTTGTAACGATGAATGGCACCGTTGGGCTTGTATTTGATGTGGAAAACCCATTTACACTCGATGATATTTTGATCAAGTGTGCGAGGAACAAGCTTCCATGTTCCATTTTTCAGCAAGGCATTAACTTCATCTTGCATTGCAGCTCGCTAAAGATTATGTTTATTAGCTTGTGTGAAGCATGTCAGTATAGTTGCATCAGAAACTTAAGCAAGAAAGTCCCACTTCTTTGGTTTTAAATTTCCAGTTTGAGCACGAGTGACCATGTGATGTTTTCTTTGAGTATCAGGCTGTATAGGTGGCGAGGAAGAAGAATTTGTTGATGATACAGGTAATTGTGAAGAAAACAGCAATGGTTTGGTACAAGGAGATGGTTGAACCGATGAGTGACCAAAATTCTGATAAGGTGGAGTGATAGCCAAGGGTGGTGTGGTCGATGATGGGGAATGGTCAGCAACAACAACAGGTATGGGTGAATATGTAGGTAGAGAAAGGGACGTCGTTGGGCTGGTGACTGAATTAAGATTGTTTCTAGGTGTAATTGGAGGTGACTGTTGTCTTGAACCAAGAATTCCTGGTCCCGAGTGAGGCGGTGGGATGGTGTAGTTGTGAGTAGTTGGTGGCAAAAATAATGGTGTCTTAGTATTGGATTGTTGTATTGACAAATCACCACCATGTTTAGCATAAGGAAAAACCTGTTCATAAAAAATAACATGCCGTGAGATATAAATTTTATTTGTAGAAAGATCAAGACATTTATAACCTTTATGAATTTACTATAACCAAGAAAGACACAAGACTTGGAACATAGTTCTAATTTATTTTTAGAGTAAGGTTTCAACCATGGAAAACACAGTGATCCAAAAATGCTTAAATCATCATAAAGAGGCTTGGAATTGAACAACACTTCAAATGGACACTTATTATTTAAAATGGGGGTGTTTAAACGATTAATCACATAAACGGCAGTATCAAACGCAGACGTCTAGTAAGATAGTGGAACGGATGAATGAGTTAGCATGGCATGAGCAGTTTAAACGACATGTCTGTGCTGGCGTTCAACACACCCATTTTGTTCAGGTGTGTATGGACAAGAACTTCGGTGAGTAATTCCATTATCACTTAAATAGGAAGTTAAGGCCTGATATTCTTCACCCCAATCAGATTGAAAAATTTTAATGGAAGTGCCAAAAAAATTTTCCACAAGAGTTCGAAACTTAATAAACACATTTAGAACTTCAGACTTATAACGAATGAAATAAATCTAACAATATTTGCTAAAATGATCAAAAAATAATACATAATATTGGCAACATCAATAGAAATTTCCAGTGACGGTCCCCAAACATCTGAACAGATAAGTTCTAAAGGCCTAGAAACAGTAGAGACAAAAGTAGGAAAAGGTAATTTGTGTGCTTCAGCAACACTACAAGCATGACACACATAGAAAGAATTCTTAATACTAGAAATTTTATTATGAGCTAGAGTATTCTAAATTGCATGATTATTCGCATGACCAAGACGTGCATGCCTGACTGAAACAGAAGCAAGAAAAGCAACAAATGTCGATTTTGAGCCAGTAGGAACTTGAAGCAACATGGTGTAGAGACCCCCTTTATTCAGGCCTTTGTATAGTACCTGCTTCGTGAGGATATCCTTAACAATAAAAAATTGCAAAAAAAATTCCACAAAAACTTTGTTAGCACGAGTAAATTCACTGATAGATAATAAGTTTTGACAGGAATCTGGAACACAGAATATTGTCTAAAATAAAAGAATTATTATTAGTAGAAACAAGAGAAATAGAAAGAGTTTTACCATTGCCAATGATCACTTCTTCTTGGCCAGTATAATCATTATTGAGATTGACGTTTTCTAATTTGCTTGTGAGATGGTGATTTGCACCTGAGTTAACAACCCAAGGTTGAGGTGTGCTACCAAGGTTAGACTGAGGTTGATAAATGATGGAGCGTGGTTGTGAAGTGTTGGAGTATCGGTTAGATTTCTGCGGAGTTGAGCAATTTTTGGAGATATGATCATACCCTTGACAATTGTAGCACTGGAGATCAAAATTGGGTTCACCCGAAGAAAGAAAGAAGGAAGAACAACCACCACGTCCATTACCTCGTCCACACATGGTCTGTTTCTATCCATAATAGGCAGTTGGTGGAATTGATTCTTTAGATTCAGAATCGTTATTGAGTTGCAATTCTTCATTTAACAAAAGAACATACAAATCATTGTATGTCATAGGTTCATGACATGCATCCATAGCACGAACAAAAGGGCGATACGCAGGACCCAAACCATCTGTAATAGCACCAATTAAATCATCATCAAAAATCGGGCTGTTAAGAGCAGCCAATTGATCATCAATTTGTTTAGTTCATTGCATATAAGTGGGAATGGATTCATTGCCACGATTGAGCCTATGCAACTGACTCTTTAGTTGACGAATTTGGATTTGCGAACCAGACGAATAGAAAGCAACTAACTTTCTCCAAGCATCATAAGCTGTAATAGAGCCAACAATTTGAGAAAGCAATGTTTCAGATATAGAGGAAACAAGTCAATTGAGAACAATCTGGTCCTCATGATACTATTGACTATAGATAGGATTTGGGTTACCATTTTCAAGTGTAACAGGTGGAGCGACCTGTGACCCATCAACATGATGAGCCATGATATAGCCACGAAGAAATGGCAACATTTGCATCTGCCATAGCAGGTAATTGGAGGAAGTTAATTTCAACGTTATTTGATGAGCTAAGTTTGGATTGGGAAGAGAAATGGAAGAAGATACAATAGAACTGCAACCACCAGCAGTATTGTTTGAAGAGGATGAATGTTCAATAGTCACAGTAGTGAAAGGAAGCTGGAACTTTTTTTTTTTTTTTAACAAAGAAAAATAATCTAGGGCTGTTAGGTTGGAGATGCTCTGATACCATATAAGTACAATGCTTTTATCAATGAATTGACTTATTTCTTCTGTTAGTAATAAACATATTTATAGTATACAAAGTCCTAATTAATGTATAGTGTTTGAGACATACAAGAACTCTCTTAGATTTACATGAGCTAATAGGATTTGGTTTACACAACTTAGCCTTATCCTTATCAAGATTCAAATATCTATTTCAGCCCATACTCCCATAAACTTAAAGTACTTTTGACCTTAATGATGATTAGGCATGCATTTATGTGATAGTTACTATGAAAAGAACATAGAAATGATAAAGATTAATTTTATATTGGATTTATTGTTTTATATAATAGGTATTTGTGTGAAAAACATGAAAGAATGGATAAAATTCTTAAAAACTATATAATTTGAGATTTTTTTAAGTAATTAAGCCTTAATGTTACTTATAAGTTGTAACCTGTCTCCATGTATGGTTAATTACTATCTCAATCAATCTAACATCTAAAAGGGAATATTGAGACTTCCAATCAGCTTTAATTCAATATTGAGACTTCCAATCAGCTTTAATTCAATATTATTATTGGAATATTTTTAAGATTTTAGGTTACAACTTGTATTTTCAATTGAAATCTAATTAATTAAAAAAAAAAAATTATCAAGATTGCGATGTGATCAAATTGGTATATGTCCCAATTATTAAGCCAGTAGTGTATATGATCACACAATAGAAAAATAATTGAATTAGCAGCAAAAATTAATTATTATGCTAAAAGCTAAATTATGATAACGATATGAAAAATTGATGTCAAGTTGCTAATATATATATATATATTTTAGCATTAGAAAAAAATTATTCATCATAATACTAGAACCTTGTGTGCACTATATTTTTTTTTTTATGCAGTTTATTATATGAATAGTTGGAAAATGAATCTCATATTAAATAATGATAAATTATTACTAGAGCTTATAAGTAAGTGAGTGTTGAATTTATTATAAGTTAATTGATTGGTTTTGTGCAAGTATATTCTAATATTTATCCATTTATAAGTCCTATTTGTACGAACCTATAAATTTCAAGAAGATTACGTAAGATTTTATAAGGTCTGTTTGGTTTAGTTGTTATTATAGCTGTTGTGGATAGCTGGTAATTAATGGACGATAGCTGATAGCTGAAAAATACAATCATTTGGTAAAATTTTACTAGTTATTGGTGTTAAAATATTAAATGATGATTAAAGGTATATTTTATTTTAATATATTATTATATATCTTTTTTTTTTTTTTTTTAATGTGTGATACAAAAATTGCAAGAATGATAAAATTAGTAGTTGAAAAAATACAATTAATTATTTTGTTATATAATATATATATTTTTTCTAAATATGAATATAATGATTTTTACAAATATTATTTATAATATTGTAATAATTATTTATTATCATTATAGTTATATAAAAATTAATTTGAAAAAATATTTTTATTATTAATAAATATTTTTTTTATAAAGATAAGATAATCTAAATTTAAATTAGCTACCAGCTGTTGGAGAAAAACTCCAAAATGAAACTTTTCAAAACAACAATTATTGAAACTCCAAACAACATCAAACAGGTTGACCTAGCTGCTGAGAGTCAAAAAGCTATCAGCTTTGATTCCCAACAGCTAAGCCAAACATCCACACATAAATATTTTCACTATCCATTATTTTTTATAACAACTTAATTTAATTGCAAATTCAATTTTTGAACAGTTGGATGCAATAATTTATTTCTATTATGCAATTAATTTTATTTTAGTTTTGGCAGTAAAGTACTTGGAGTGAATTTTTGAATTTCTCGTAGTGACAAGTCATTACAATTAATATTTATTTATTTATTTTTTAATGATGTTGTTTTTCCTTGTAATTTTTGTAGGTGCCAGGGTATGTGGCATCACAATTGGCAGGATCAACATTGGCAATCCTCACCCTTAATGTGATGTTCCACCATGACAAAATAGATATAAAAATCACAGTGACTCAGTATGTGGGACAAGCAAACGATCTTGAAGCCTTTATATGGGAATTTATGACCTCTTTCATTCTAATGCTCACAATTTGTGGTGTTGCCACTGACAATAGAGCAGTATGACACTTCAAACCTCAGCTTTCTTTTATGTAAATTGATAATATAAAGTTTACTAATTCTTGTTCTTCAATTATATTGATATTAACTAAAATTTGCAGATCAATGAGCTGTGTGGAGTTGCAGTTGGGGCTGCAATGCTATTTGACATCCTAATGGCAGGGTCATGAATTGATTACAATTCTTTCATTCTTTGTTTTTGAACTCGCAAATTCATCGTCTTAAAAGCAATCGTAATACCATTTAAAACTTTTTAGTATTAAGGTTGAAACTGTTTTTCAAAAAATATCATTGAGAAAAGTAATTTGATAGTATGTTTTGATAGGTTTTAATCTTTATTATGTGAGCTTACATATTTAATGGAACAATTATATTGACGGGTTATTTTGTAAGTGAATTTGGTTTAAGTGATTCGTTTATATAAAGCCCATAGACTTCAGGAATTGGTATGGAGTTAATGGGTTGATACCCATTTATGATCCATATAGGCTTAATGGGATCTTAATAGGTCAGTATTTAAGGACTTCTGAGTTATGGTCCCTTATTTGTCAAATCATTCAGCCGCTTTCTATTATTTACCCATTAGAGACAGAGAGTTGAGAAACTTTGAGAACTTAGGGATTTAACAGAGGAAGATCACACCTGCAATCTAAACACTCGTTCATCATTCGTTCCGCAAAGATTCGACTGCTACAATGGATACAAGTATTTATTTCTGAATCTCCTTAGTAACTTTAGCATGATAGATTTTGGGCATTAAAATATTAAAGAATCATGTGATTCTATCAAGTAGTATCAGAATCTATATCATGTTAGGTTATTATGATTAAAGAATTATTTTGGTTGATCCATCGTGATTATATGGGTTGTTAAGAATTTGGGAATTTTGTGGTTTACGGTATAATAATTTTTTGCTTGGATTATAATAAATTATTATTACAGTATATAATTATGTAATTGGTTTCTTCGATACTCTATTGTTGATTTGGATTCAAATTTTATGTTTGCAGGCCATAAGGGATTCAATTATATACATATACTGAATGAACCAATTGATTACCGTATTATGGTTTGTGGTTACATATATATTTATATTAGGGCTGTAATCAAGCCTAGCTTTAACATATTTAGGCTCGGCTCAATATTTTTTTCCTAGCTCGACTTTTGAATCGAGCTTTGGATATGTTCAAGTTTGGCTCGTTTAAACTTGAGCTCTATTCGTTAATAAATTATAATTCAGTTAAGCTCGAGTTCGATTTATTTTGAAATTCGTTTATAATTATCAAAATACACAACTTTCTAAATATTTATTTCTAATAAAATAATTATAACAAAATACTTAAAACTAACATAAAAAAAAAGTATCCAATTAGTAAAAAAAAAAATCCAATCATAAAATTGAGCATTACAAATATTATAAAGATATTACTCCCTCCATTCATTTTTATGTGTCGTTTTTTGTTGCTTCACAAATATTAAAAAATAATTAATTATGTTAAGTTTTAAAAATAAGATGACTAAATTACCCTTATTAATTATAGAGTAATGAATAATATGTGTATTAATTATAGAGTAGATGATAAAGATATAATTGGGAAAAAAAAATTAAAGTCTTATTGGTTTCTTAAACTGACAGATATTTTGAAAAAAAAAAATCCTTAAAAAAAAGTCAGATAAAAAGGAATGAAAGAAGTAATTAATAAAAAAAATGACTTGAAGGCTTTTGCAGAAGGGTTCCTGAGTCGTCTAGATAAGCAGCGGGCCAAGCAGAAGAAATAGTGGCCTGGGGCAGCTGTGATTTTGGGCCTTGTAAGTACTTGATCCAAAAGGAAATGGTCCAATGGATCCGAGTCATTGCCTTTGGCAATGAGCGATGTCGTTTTTCAACCAAATTCCTTCATTTGAGCCCTTAATTTTGCCGTTTTTCCATTTATGAAAATTTTTTGAATTGTTTGTAATTTTTGATAGGAATCCCGGATTTAGGCGTCATTTGTGACACTTTCCTTATTTTAATCTTTATGTTTTTTCTGGTGTAATATTACGAAACTGCCATTTTTGGCAGTTTTCATATTTGTACTCATGTCTAGGGTTTCGGGGCTCCTATTTAAACTCATACTTTGCCTGTTTTAGGGCAGATAATAATATTCAGAAAAACTTAAATCTTAAAACGGCTTTGCCTTTTTGCTTACGCTGCGATAGGATCAAGTACTTGCAAGGCCCAAAATCACAGCTGCCCCGGGCCACTATTTCTTCTGCTTGACCCACTGCTTGTCTAGACGGTTCAGGAACCTTTCTGCAAAAGTCTCCACGTCAAAAAATATTTTTAAAGATTAGAATATTAGATTACATAATAAGGAAATATTAGATTATGTTAATAAGGAGTATATATATTTTAGTCAAATTGAATTACCAAAAAATTTATAAGAGTATTAAAATATATTTTTTGGAGTGTCAAAATTATTAAGTTAATAATAATAATAATAATAATAATCAAGTTGTTTACAAGCTTATTATCGAGCTGTTCACGAGTCTATTAATCGAGCCTGTTCGTAAGCTTATTATCGAGCTATTCACGAGTCTAATCGAGCTGAGCTTTACTTTGCTCAAACTCAGCTCGTTTATTAATCGAACTTTAAAGTAAAGTTCAAATTTGGCTTATTTATAAAACAAGCCAAAACCAAACACGAATAAATTTTTATCGAGCCGAGTACTGAGCCGCTCGCGAACGGCTTGGCTCATTTGCAACCCTAATTCATATATATATATTGGATTTTGATTTATGGTTACATCCATATGTATGGAGCCAATGGATTACAAAACTTATAATGGCCATCGTATATTATATATGTGTATTATATATGTATATTTGTCAGTACTATTAACATCGTTTGCAACGAAACCATGAGAGGCAGTAAATGAAATTTAATTAATGCTAATTATATAATGGATGTTAGTGCATGATTTGACCAATTATGTTTTAAAGTCATTAATGACATCTATATTTCTATAACAACGTCATTCCTATACAATATTAAGGAATTTGTTTGCATTAGTTATGTTTAGTATCTTAAATTAAATTGATTGAAACAATATGTTATCAAAGTAGTCTCTGTTGTGTAAATTGATTTAATTTGGAATATGAAGATTTTGTGTATTCGTTGTTTATGTGGACATTGATCGGCCTAAAGGAAAGTTAATGTTTGGCCAAGTAACGAACACACTTGCGATGATAAATATTAATAATTATAAAGTCGTTTTCCATGTGAATAATAGTCGGTCCAAAAAAAGGCTGTTGTTTGATAGGATTTATTATCAATGTTAGATTATTGCGTTGATAGTATCATTTATAATTGAAATTTCTGTACGAACACTAAATGTCAAGTTGTGTTAGGTATCTTGTTTTAAACCCTATGATGTCATTTGAATATGTTATAATTTTCTTGTCTAAATTCTTGATTTTATAACATGATTATTGATTGTGTGTTGTTTCTTTGTTCTCTATTCAGTTTCTACAACTGCAAATAATGTTTCTACTCAAATTAGTGCAATTCCTATGCTAAATAGTATAAATTTTAAGGTCTGAAAAGAGAACGTGGGAATCGTCCTCGACTATATGGATTTAGACCTTGCGCTAAGGACGGAGCGAACCATTCCAACAGAGGATAATTCAAATGAGGCCAAAGTTGAGAAATGGGATCACTCTAACCGCATGAGTCTAATGATCATGAAGTGTTCCATACTGGAAGCATTTCGGGGCTCTATTTCTGAGAGCAATAATGCTAAGAAATCCCTTGTGGCAATACAACAATATTTTGTCAAAAATGAGAAATTGGAAACGAGTAACCATTTGGCTGCTCTGATTTCTATGAGGTACAAGGGAAAAGGAAACATAAGGGAGTACATAATGAAGATGTCAAATCTTGCTGGAAAACTATAGGCACTAAAGTTAGAGATAAATGAAGATTTACTCATGCATTTAGTTTTCATTTCTCTTCCTGTGCAATTCATTTAGTTTAAGGTGAGTTATAACACTCAAAAGGATAAATGGACTCTTAATGAGCTCATTTCACAATGTGTATAAGAAGAGGAAAGGATCCAGAGGGATAAGACATAAAATGCTCACTTAGCATCGACCTCTCAGAATAAGAAAAAGAAGAGGGCTAAGGATACTACAGATGAAACACCCTTGCATAAAAAGGCGAAGAAGCAGGGTGATGAATTCACCTGTTTTTTCTGCAAGAAGGGAGGACATATGAAGAAAGAGTGTTCCAAATACGCCACCTGGCGTGTAAAGAAGGGTAAGGTTTTCACTTTAGTTTGTTCTGAAACTAATTTAGTTTCTGTTCCTATAGACACTCAGTGGATAGATTATGGTGCTACTATTCACATAAGTATGTCTATGCAGGGTTGCCTCTAGAGCTAATCACCAATTGATGTTGAAAGATTCATTTATGTGGGCGATAGCAATAAAGTCCTTATGGAAGCTATAAGGCATTTTAGATTACTTTTGAAAACTGGTTGTTATTTGAATTTAGTTAAAACATTTATAGCTCCGTCATTTAAACGAAATTTAATTTCTGTTTCCAGTTTGGACAAAAGTGGATACTCTTGTGATTTTGAAAATAATAAAGTTAATATTTCTTTAAATTCTAATGTTATTGGTACCGATATTTTAATTGATCGTCTTTATACGCTAGAAACTATTTCTTCTCATAATGAAATCCTGCATACTAGTTCAAGAGGCACAAAGCATAAATTAACTGAGAATTTTGCCACCTTATGTCACAAACGTTTAGGCCACATCTCTAAACAGATAATTCAGAGGCTTGTGTCAGATGAAATTCTTGATTCCCTTGATTTAACAGACTTCCAAGTCTGTGTTGAGTGTATTAAGGGAAAACTAATGAATATAAGGAAATTAGGTGCCAATAGATGTACGAAAGTCTTAGAACTAATACATACAGATATTTGTGGTCCATTCCCTATAACAGCGTGGAATGGTCGACAATATTTTATTACGTTCATAGACGACTACTCCAGATATGGGTACCTATATTTAATAAGTGAGAAGTCTCAATCCCTAGACGTTTTCAAGTCTTGAAAAGAAAATTAAAGCTGTTAAATCTGACCGTGGTAGAGAATACTATGGTAGATATGATGGATCAGGAGAACAACATCCAGGACCCTTTGCTAACTTCTTAAAGGAATGTGATATCGTCCTATAATACACTATGTCGGACAAACCCAACATGAATAGTGTCGCTGAGAGACGAAACATGACACTTAAGGACATGGTGAGAAGTATGATCAGTCATTCTTCTTTACCTGAATCGCTTTGGGGAGAAGCATTAAAGAATGTAGTATATATCCTTAACAGAGTACCTAGCAAAGTAGTAACTAAAACCCCATATGAAATGTGGACTGGAAAAAAGCCCAGTATAAGGCACTTACACATTTAGGGATGTCCAGCTAAGGTAAGGCCTTATAGGCCTAATGAAAAGAAATTGGACTCTAAGATGGTTAGTTGCTACTTTGTTGGATACGCAGAACGCTCTCGAGGATTTAAGTTCTATGATCCCACTACCTGGTCCTTCTTTGAGACGGGAAATGCGAGATTTCTTGAGGATGTAGAGTCTGGAGGGGAAGAATTAATGAACGTCTTTTTTTACGAAGAAGTTTTCTTTAAGGAAGAGAAATTTATATCTCTTCCTAATATTGCTATTGACAGTGATTAGGCAATAATTCCTGACATTGTTCAAGACGCAACTTTGTTTCAAGACAACAATGAAGTTCCTCTTATAGTGCAAACTCAAAAACCTCAAGAAGTGCCATTAAGGAGATACAATAGAGAAAGGAGAAGTGCGATTCCAGATGATTATATCGTCTTCCTCCTGGAACAAGAAGATTCTGTAGGCTTACCGGAAAATGATCCAATCAACCTTCATGAAGCTCTTCAAAGTTCCAATTATCAATGTTGGATCGATGCCATGCAAGATGAGATGAAATCTATAAAAGACAATGACGTTTGGGATTTTGTCGAGTTGCCTAAAGGTGCGAAACCCATTGGTTGCAAATGGATATTTAAAACCAAAAGGGATTCAAAAGGCAATGTCGAAAGATATAAGGCTCGTCTAGTCGCCAAAGGATTCACTCAAAAGGAAGGCATTGACTATAAAGAGTCATTTTCTCTGGTTTCATCAAAGGATTCTTTTAGGATAATAATGGCACTTGTAGCTCATTTTGATTTAGAGCTACATAAGATGGATGTAAAGACAGTGTTTCTCAATAGAGACATTGATGAAACGATTTATATGGTTCAGTTAGAAAATTTTGAATCCAAAGGTTCAAAGTTTGTGGTCTGTAAATTAAAGAAATCCAACTATGGTCTCAAACATGCTTGTCACTACCTGACTTTTGAGCCGCGATGATCCTAGGGTATGGGTAGGCTTAAGGCCACCGAAAACCCGTAGGAACCTTGACATACAACCCATCCATAATGGTATCATGCAAACCATCATATACATGTCTCCCAAGATCTAAACTTGACATTCATGCTAATCATACTCATCAATAACATTCATGATTTATGTATTCATCAATAGTCATATCTTTGATTATCTTACATATCATATCACTCATAAGTCAATGCCTTAGAGGCCAAAAGAATATCATTCATACATATATCATTCATTACATTTACCATGAAGTATCTAAGGGTTTGAATCATCATCTATACAATAACAAATAAAGGAATGAGCTTTACATTAATCACTTGAGTTTCCGAGGTGAAGTAGAATGCCTTGGAAACTTAACCGATAAACTTTAGCTCATCTGAAAAATGGAATCACTAATGAGATAAAGCAGTGAGTAATGATTATATTATCATACTTGCGAGACTTGGTGATTCAAGGATGGCTCACAAGAAAGAGTTCATAGTTCATACAATAACAATAATTCAAGGGGATTCATACAATAGTAATGGTTCATGGTTCATACAATAACAATGGTTTATGGGTTTCATTCATCATGTACATGTCATACTTTAGCAAAAATAACAATAACTTAAATAGAGGTTCATAAGTCTTAACGTTCCCCATGAGAATGAGTATTTGCCAATAGGCAATACCGAGAACTGAGACATATAATATATTCAATCATGAATCATTAGAGGTAGAGGCTCTTCTTAACGGAGCATACCCTCATCTTTGCACAAGATTGATCAGATCTCACGGCTAGGACACTATAGCCCTTCCTAGCTAGAGCTTGGATACTTTACTCTATCCAACGGAGAACATTGTGCACAATGCCTGATGTCTTGCCCCACATCAGAGTTGGGGTATTCTGCTTTGGTTCATGGTCATGGATATTTATACAAAAGGGATCATGAATCATAGGTCATCATCATGCATTGGTTCTTAAGAAGTTCATGTCATAGTCATACAATAAACATGGCCTTGTTTCAATCATGGTTCATAGATACAATGTAATTAATAGCACAATAAGGATATTCATCAATAATCAACAGTCATTTGGAAGTTCATGAAATAATTAGGCGTTCATGCCTCATGGTTCGAACACAATTATAATAGTATAATTATCACTCACCTTAACAATGCAATATCCAAAATGACTTGCTATCAATCTCTAAAGCAACTATTCTTGAATCTCTATGAGAATCTATAGAAAACCCAAATAGAAATTAACAATAATTCAATAATCTATCAACTTGACTCATATAGCAATACTAATCATACTAACTTAACTTAATCTTACCATAACCTTGTATCTATTGAAAGAAATTGAAAGGAAATGGAGAAACCTTAACTTACCTTGACTTAGAATGCTTGAACAAATGAAGAGGAAATGGGTTATTCAACCCTAGATCTCTTTAATCATGCAATAAATAATCTTCCTTGAGTTTAGAATGAGTAGGTTGAGAGTTTCTTGAGAGAATTTGGGTTTAGAAGCTTAGAAAAATCAGGTAGAAGTGTTTTAGGGATTTAATTCCTTTTATAGAGCCCGATTCTCAATTCTGTCCCCGATAGAGATAGCGGTCGCTACTTGCATGCCGCGGTCGTGATTCACATATTGCGGTCGCAATATGGTTGTTGCGGTCGCTACCTACTACTATTCACACGACTTGTTGAACCCAAGGTTTCATATGTAATTTTGATGATGGAAAATATTATTACTAATAACAAGTTTGTTTAGTGTTGTTGTTATTAGTTGGTAATTTTTGATTTCTATTGATGCAATTAAGTAAAGAAATTGAATCATGAAAATGAAAAGAGCATGAGAAACAAAGAAACTCAAGTAAGCAAGGATGATCTCCATAGTAGCAAAACTATTTACTGAAATTTGAAGAATAAACTGTACTATTTGGGAGAGTTTATGAATGCAAGATGGATGGATAGATACATCAGTCTCATTTTAGGAAAAAAATTGGTATAATTTTTGGAGCTTGGAAAATGGAGTTATAAATTTTTGATTGAATTATGCTCAAGCTGTCAAACTAGGTAACAACAGATGATATCTATTAGAATTAGTGGAATTAATTCTACAAATGGATTTTGAACATTCCTTTCTCCAGATTTGTAGCTCTAGAAGTCTAGTTTCACATGCAAAAATCCTTGCATAAATCCAAGGTGTATAGAAGAATCATTGGGTGAAATACTGAAGCATGTTCAAACTGTCATGACTAGATGAGCAATAAAATATTTTGATTTTTTGGAGTATGAAGATGGATAATTTTGAAGTTTCTCAAAACTAGAAAGTTATAGTACACTTCTCAAAGTTTCTAAAAAAAAACATGTTTCATCACTTAGAGTTGTATAGCTCAAGATTTTGAATTTTGAAGTGAGCAAGCGTTCACTCATATGAACGAATGTTCATGAAATTGAGAAAAAGTTACTGTTCACGCAGAAGCATTTTGAACAAGCCTTCACACTTTTGAACTTGCGTTCACCCCTTGAACCAGCATTTTGAACTTGCGTTCAAGCATTGAAAGATTTAAAAAAAATATAGCCGTTGGCACTTGTCTAGTACCGTTTTTAGAGCTCTAAAATGGTTGTTTGAGCATGGAATGAAGATATATATATATATATATATATATATATATATATATATATATATATATATATATATAAAGACTCCAAATGAAGAAGTAGAGATTCTAAATGATTAAAAGTGCTATCCAAACTTGAAATTCAATAATTCTCTTCTACTCCATTTAAGAACACATTTGCTCTTTAACTTATATGTTTTGTATTCATTGTTGTTAAATGCTATAAGATTAATTTCAATCTTGTAAGAGCTTTTCTTATTAGTCATTGAGTGACTTAAAATCTCAAATCATTCTCCATTGTAAGAAGGTTGTGTGTGAGCCATAAAACACTTGGAAATGTTTAAGTGTGTACCTTGAAAACACTTGGGCTTAAGTGTTAGCCATTGAAATACTTGTAAGAAGTTTGAGTGTGAGCTTGGAAACACTTGGGTTTGATCTTGCACCCGTAAAAGGATTGTTGATAGTGAATATCTCAAGTGAAGCTTGAGTGGATGTAGGTAAGGAATTAACCGAACCACTATAAATCTTGTGTTTGAATCTCTCTTCCCTACACTCTTATATTTGTTGATTATTTGCTTATTTGGTTGAATGGTTTATATTTTCATATAAACTTAAAATTGCTTATATGCTTTGATTAATTGCTTCTGCTAATATTGTTTTAATATTCAAGTTTTTTAAAGCAAAAGTTTTTAAATTAAAATTGATTTTTGAAAATCATATTCACCCCTCTCTAAGATTTGCCATACTTGGGCCAACAATTGATATCAGAGCTTGTGCTCTTTATTATCATGAAATCCAACAATTTTAAGAGCTAATTATTGCTATGGCAGGAACATCAAAGTCTACTTTTCAAGAAAGCCAATGTAGCACAAGGCCACCCTTGTTTTGTGGCACAAACTACAATCAATGGAAAGTGAGGATGAGATTCCACATGAGATCACAAGGCTATGACTTATAGGAAATTGTAGAAAAAGGTCCATTCATTCCAATGGATGCAAATTCTGACAAACCAAAGAATCCATCCAACTACACCAATGATGACAAGAAGAAGCTAGCCTTAAATGACAAGGCTGTTGATCTTTTGTTTTGTGCCTTAGACGAAACTGAATTCAATAGGGTGTCTGCTTGTGAAACAGCCAAAGAAATATGGGAAGTACTCAAAATGACTCATGAGGGTACAAGTCAAGTGAAGGATACAAAAATGAATATCCTCACAACAAGCTTCGAAATTTCAACATGATGGAAGATGAGTCTATCTTCGACATGTACAAGAGGTTCACAACTATAGTGAATAAGCTAAAAGGACTTGAAAAGATATTCACTCAAAAAGAGCTAATCACCAAGCTCTTGAGATCTTTGCTAGAAAAATTTGATTCAAAGGTGGATACAATTGAAGAGTTTAAAAATTTGAGCTCACTTACTCTTGAAGAGCTAGTTGGAAATCTCATCACCTATGAAATGAAGAACAACAAGAGACAAGAGACAAGAGAGAAAGAGAAAAGTACTTCAAAGAAAGATAAGTCTATTGCTCTAAAAGTATCA
>CATKHJ010234917.1:0-23960 GCA_949750685.1 Vernicia montana
GTGATCGCTTCTCATAAACACCTAAAGGGATGTGCAAAAAAAAATAATAATAATAAATAATAAATAATAATAATAAAAATAAAAATAATAAAGAATCTAAAGTAATAGAGTATATCAATTTTATTGATATTGACAATGTCGCCTTCCCCAGCAATGGCGTTAAAAACTTGTTTTCAAAAATCTGCAAGTGTACAGATTATGGGCAAGTAATAGTGTATGAGTAGAGTGTCGATTCTACAGAGAAGATATTGTCAAGTACCAAAATTATAATTACTTTGTTATTTAGAATACCAATTTAGTTGAGATTAAAAAGAAAATAAAAACAGGTATTAAAAAATAAATTCAATATATGAAAAAGACCTAGGATTTATACTTCATCAATTGATTACCTATGTCACGACTCGACTTCACAGTCACATGACCGGCACTAGGGTACAGGAAAGTTTAAGGCTTCCAGAACCCGTAGTCAGTCTGACATATCATATCATCAAAGAATATACCATATAATTATATCTTAGGAGCTAAGGGCCCACCTGATTACAGAACCTGTATCAACATTATAATATATCAATCATTCACATCTCATCATGTGTCAGAATACTCAATAATTACTTATAGTGCATAATTATATAATATATATTCATTCGATAAATGTAGATGCATGGAAGGCAGGAAAGTATATTAGAATCACTCACAACACAGGTGTTGAGAATCAAAGTCGGTCACTGACTAGGACCTGGAGCTGCAGATGACGGTCCTGGACGATCTAGAAAATAAAATATAACAAATTATCAGGAATGAAATTTAATTACAATTAACTATCTAAATTCATAACAATTTCGACACCTTGAAATAAATCATTTTGATACTAAATTAATCATCAGGGATAAATTCTGGACTGTCGGGCGCACTCATCGTAGAGTCGCCAAAAAGTCATCGGAAAATATCAACGGTGTCGGATAGCGGCAAAATTAATGTCAATATGTTCGTATCGAAACGTGGATACCGAAAATATGCACCACTTATATTTTTCGCCGGAGGATTGCCGAAAAGACGCGTCGGCAGATCCAAAATTACAACGTAATTAGGCGAAAATTCAAACGTTAACCAAAATTCACAAATGAGATACCGAATCGAAGCTTACGAGATAAGGATTCCAACGGTATGAGAATCGTTAGAAACGGAGGTCGAAATGTTGATGAAATAATGATCGAAAGTCTGCTGGCCAGAAATCGCTTCGGCGGCGCGTGCGACGGCGGACGGCGATCGACTGGATACCGTTGGAAGCGTCTCGGCCTCCTCTTTCTAGTGGTCCGGCATGTGTCAGATTCCGACGATCGGAAGGCAACGTTTGAAGTTGTTTTCTGTTTCTCTCTCTCTCTCTCTTTTTTTTTTTTTTTTTAACTTTCTGCTTCTTCTTTATCTTATAATAATAATAATAATAATAATAATAATAATAATAATAATAATAATAATAATAAAAATAAAATAAAGTTAAATAAATTTAACTTTTATATAATTAAATAAATAAATAAATAAATTTACTTTATTAAAATAATTACCCAAAAATCAATAAACTAAATTTCGAGGTATTACAATCTTCCCCCCTTAAAGAAATTCGTCCTCGAATCTACATAAAAACAATAATTTATAAAGATAATATATATTATTACATAAAAACATTAAAAATATATTACATATCAAAACAAATTAACTAGCCCAAAACAAATAAGGGTATTTCGCTCTCATCTCGGCTTCTACTTCCCACGTACACTCTTCAGTAGTGTAATTACGCCACATTACCTTAACCATAGGGATTTCTTTAGAACGAAACTTGCTCATCGCTCACTGTTGTCAGTAGGGTCGCTGCATGGCTTTGTCCAGGGACAGCTGGTACCCTATGTATTAAATTTTTAAAGTAATTTCAGTTGGACACAGAGAGCCAAGGTGAGGGTCTGCTTCCCGTATTGAGATTTAGTATGATTCCTGTGGACTGATTCCCATCCTTGTATGAGATTATATGATGACTTGTAAATGTGATATGTTGCATGAGCATTAATGATAGAATGAAATTAGGACACCAGGTTTATATATTGGTTGGTATCACTCACTGAGCCGAGGCGCTCATTCCTGTTTCACTACTTTTTTTCAGGTTGCAGGATAAGTTACTACTGTTGAGTTTCCCTGCCATCTCCTCCAGTAGTGGATTTTATAAATAAATGTTGTTGTGTGTAATAATAAATTCTAGAATATCCGCAATTACAGTAGACTTTGTTTGTATCTATATTATTATATAATTATGTGTGATGTCAGTATTATGACTTATGAGATAGTCTGTTGAACAGGAATCTGATGAGATGTGAATGATTGATATATTATAATGTTGATACAGGTTCTGTTAGCAGGTGGGCCCTTAGCCCCTAAGATATGATTATATGGTATATTTTTTGATGATATGATATGTCAGGCTGACTATGGGTTCTGGAAGCCTTAAGCTTTCCCGTACCCTAGTGTCGGTCACGTGCCTGTGAAGTTGGATCGTGACAACCTATGACTTTTCTATTTTTTTAAATTTGTTTAATTTCATTGAAATTAATGATTAGATTTTCCAAAATTATATAATGTTCTCTCTCAAGATACAACATAAGTATTTATGTTAACTTTATGTCTACTCTCGTAATCACAACCAATTAGTACAAACCCATTAAGTTTATGAAAATTCTTTAATTAATCACAAAGAAATATTCTTATCTCTAAGCAACACATTTCCTAGGTCTAATATGTCAATGAACTAATATTATGCTTATACTTTCGCTACTTCACATAATATTTTTAAATATGCAAATAGTGATTAATTATTCATAAGCATTAAATTCTAAGATAAAAAATTAATTCCAATAATCAAAACCAAATTAATCAAACAAAGATAGTTATAGGGAAATCAAAAGATTACATCTAAATTCTAGAGAATAAATTTAATTACTCATAATTAAAAAGAAAAAAACAATTAAATTAATAATCAATATAATAGAAAACATAATAACCACTTATTATTGAATTGAAAAATAAAAGTTTAAAAAGAACTCTTTTAGGGATATAGAATTTGGCGTACACGAGTTTCAAAACTTCTCTTTTTAATCAAAATGAAAATAAAAAGAAATGAAATTAAGAAAATATAAATCTCTATATCTATTTGTTTATTTGATTGAATGATATTTTGAAGGAGAGGTGGTAATGCCTATTTATAGGCAACTTCTACTTTTTTTTTTTTTTTTCCATTATCTTGCATCATTGTCTGCATTATTATTATTATGACATCATTATCTGCATCATTAATATCATGACATCATTGCCTGTATCATTAATATCATGACATCATTACTTGCATTATTAATATCATGACATCATTGCTTGGATCATTATAACATCATTTTGATATGCAAAATAAAATAAAATACTAAAAACATGTTATAATATATTTATAAATTGTTAGAATTACTTATTTCTCAAAATAAGTAATAATATTATTAAATTCTCAAGAACTGAACCAAATTTTGAGTTTAAACATATAAAATAACTTTAAGAAAATGAATTATTAGAGGAACCGTGGATGTAGGTCTATTAAAATACTAAACCACATAAAATTTATTTGTGTTGCTTTTCTCTTTTCTTATTGCTGCGCTTATAATTCTAATTTCCCTAACAAGTGGTATCAGAGTTGTTGGTTCTTATTATGGAGTTCAATAGTTATTTTAGAAAAGAGAAAAAGGTTGAAATTGAGATCTTTGATTGAGAAGATGATGAAGGTTTAAGACACCTCAATTGGAAGTCAAGTGCTAGTGGCCAGAATCGCTACTTGAAATTGAAAGAAAAGTTGAAGAGTTTAAAGAAGCTATAAGAGAAGATGAAAAGCAAGCTAAAAATCGATGATGATGATGATTTTTTAACTGATGTGATTAGTTTAAATTATAATGATGATGAGTTTTGATTGAGGTGGAGCTCTAACATGAAGATTTAATAATTGAAGACTCTAAAGATTTGAAGATTGTGAGATTTTGAGTAAAGGTGGAGATTGTTAGGATTGTGACTCAAAATCTTAATGGGACTTGGAAGAAGACATTTTCTCATTTTGTGTGTGATAAATATTCCTCAAGTTAGTGGAGTATTATTTTCTTTGTATAGTAGAATTTTTATTTTAATGTTATTCCTAATTGGGTGATGATCATTATTGCGTTAGGAGTGATAATGTGTAACATTATAAATAAGAGTATTATAAGAGAGGTTCTTTAACTTTTACCCAAATATGTGGTTGACCTTTTACCCAATAGTTGAGTTGGGACTTTTGTCCAATGGTTGAGCTAAAATTATCGTAAAATTATAGTAGCAATGATTGTTGAAGTAATGTGTCACAAAGTGTATGGGTAAAGTGCCTTTGTGATGATATTGTAAGATGATTTGCAATTTTGTCCGTCCAAAAACTGTAATATGTTGTTTTAGTGAATTATTCTTTGAGAGATCATGGATATAGGTCTATTGAGATACTAAACAACGTAAAATTTATTTGTGTTGCTTTTCTCTTTTCTTATTGTTGCGCATATAACTCTAATTTCCCTAATATAATTATCACTCAAGTACAAGTTTTTAACAAAGACATGTTCGAAACCCAAACCCTTTTGCCAAAATTTAGAAAAAACAAAGAACACCAAAAAGATTATATAAAGTAGCTACATTCAAGCTTATTGTTTCTTTCCACCGTCAGCTTTTTCACTTAGCAATACCTAAAGAACTCTCACCTACCACCTTTTCAAGATTCTGGTGCTTATATAACTTGGCACAAGCTAAATAATAACCGAAGTTGAGCACCCCCACCACTACTAGCACCCAATACACATTATCTAGCCTTCTGTGATCTATATCATCTGGTAACCAATCTGTAACCCTTCTAATAAGATCAACCAAAGCTGTGCCTAAATAGAAAGAAATCCCAATAATCAAAGTAATCATAGCAGTTGCTGTGCTACGCAACGAGACAAGAAATTCTTGGTAATAAAAAGCAACTTGTCCTGGAAAATGAAATGCTTCTCCAATGCCAACTAAAATTAATTGTGGAAATAGCTACAAAGCCAGCATAGGCACAATAAAGCTGCTATGGTCAAGCTTAGCACATTAAGCACATGTCCTACTCCTATTTTTGGAATAGAGTTGGCGATTTTCACATTATATTCTGCCAAAATTGATAGAGAAACCGATCATTTAAGGTGAGAAAAATGGATGTACTGATCAATACTATTACTGTCATAGAGCCAGTAGGGATTTTGAAATGTTTTCCAAGGTGACGATCCATTGATAAAGCTTAGATAACTATCAAGCTGCCTTGCATTGCTATTGGGGTGCTTAAGAATATAATCGTTGACCATATTGGGAGAACCCTTATCAGAGTCTTGAAATCTTTTACTTGTTGTACTGTGCATAGTCTCCAGGGTTTTGCAATTGAGCCATCAGGTTTTATGTCTCCTTCAGCTTTCACTGCTGCTCGGTTGAAGAACCTGCTTATTAGAGCACATCTTTAATTCTGTTTTTGTTTTTTTATATAATAATTGAAAAAACAAAATTCAAGAAATATCCATATATAGAAAAAGATTATGATTGTAATATGTAAAGTGCATTATTTGTAAATTAATCAATCTTCATTACTCGTAAATAAATATTTTTATAATAAAAACACCGATAACTTCAAGTTTCAATAAATAAAATTCAAACTCTTAAAATGTAAATGTTACACCCCAAATTTTAAAGAAAATAAAATAAAAAGAGAAAAAGATTCCATCTTTCTTTACCCAACAAAAATAAGAAAGTAATAATCCAACCATGAAAGAGTAATAGAGGTAGAGGGAGAAGAAAGAGAGAGAAAAAAAAAATTAATACACCCAAATTAGTAGCTATATCAGAACTTGGATTTAGTTCTCTTCACCTTCATGGAATGCAAGCTACCTTCCATGGCCGGTGGTGTCATTGGAAAAAGCCAATATTTACAAATCAGAAATTATTACTTGAAATTTGAGGAATGGTAATGATGATGACCAAAAATAACCTCCAATAAGCATAGGACACACATTCATAGGGGTCTCTACCCTTCCCTATAAAAGGTAATAGAAAGGAAAAGAGAAAGGATTCTAACTCATTTTTCTCTCTCTTCTTTCCAGACTCTCTAACTGACTTGGGCATCGGAGGCTTCCTCAGGGGTCAATCCCCAGGAGCCATTGATCCTCTTTTTCTTTATTCACAGGTCCTACTTCCTAACCGGGCCCTCCATCAACAGTACCGGATGATTTTATGACTCATCAAATGGCACCTTCTGTGGGAACCGACACAAGAATGTCGTATTTCTGCTCTTTTATTTTCACCGGATTCAATATTTTTGGTAATCTTAATTTTTTTCGGTGATCGATCAACAAACCTGAGTCAAAATCATCACCAAACACATTCAAAAAATCATGATTAGCAAAAAAAAAAGCAGAACTGAAAATCGAGGAGAGAGAAATTGGAGGGAGGAGAGAGAAAGGAAGCGGTGGACATCAAACCACCCACTTCCGGCGAACTCCAGCAAACACCGCCCATTCCATAGCGAAGCCTGGATGCCGGCGACCTCAGTAACATCAAAATCGCAGCAAACAGCCATCGAAAACCACCACAATCACTGCCCAAAGGATTTGGCTGGCCGAAACTTCTGAGCCTTATTCCGACCGTCGTTTTAGATTATTTTAGTGTCCATGGATTCGTCTTGGTCCCAGCTTCATTTTGGTACCAACCAAGCCGCCAATCCGTCACCGGAGAAGGAGATTGGAGAATCCACCACCGAACATTTCGAGGCCTTTTCCAACCAAACGGTGGAGATCCAGAGCGAGTGACCTGCTTTTTTGGAATCCTGGCATCAAAACGAGTCCAGTGGCATCTTCCTTGACTCCAAACGACGTCGCCGGGGAGACTCCGGTCACTGGTCAGCCATGCGCCGACGAGGCCTGAAAATCCAGAAATCTTCGTTTTACGCGTACATCACCGATTCGAAGCCTGTTCATCGAAATTCTATCTCGAACGTGCATTCTATCACATTCCACTTTTGGGATGGACGATCCTAGGGCATGGGTAGGCCTAAGACTACCGAAAACTCGTAGAACCCAGCTAATTTTAGATTGTCACTGTACCTCCGGCGGTATGCCGGCATTACAATTACCGTTCCCAAGATCAAACCTGCAAGGAACAATTCACTCCCAATATTACCACTTTATATTCTTTACTCCATTTAAGGCACAAGTACTCACCCAATCACCATTACACACTGCTAGTTTGAATTTATTATATTCAGTTCAGCCATTTATATACATATACCATATCACACTTATGTTAGATTATGTACCATGGAGACACTAGATAATACAATTATACATCATCATATACAGTCACATTTACATATATCCATTATACACTTCTAGATTATATTTACATAACCAGTGTAAAATATATGTCAGCAGCAAGTGAAGTATGATACTTGTGCTGCAAATCCACTAACCTAAAAAAAAAAATAAGGAAAAAGGGGTGAGATTTAAATCTCAGTGAATATATAATAAATAATTGGGCACAACAATTTGGATGCATGAATATAATCATTGGCTCAATGGGTTATCACAATAAACAATTAACAAATTTTCAGTTCAATACAATTGAGAGTTTAGCAGAAATTATTACCAATTTAATGTGAACTTTATTCACATTCCCAATATAGAACTGCGGAACCACAGATTTTCAATGACAAATTGTAATACAAGGTTAGCTAGACCTTGTGGCTAGGCATTCAAATACCTCCTAGCAAGGAACAAGTCACTGTGCACAGAGTTCGGTGATCCCACACTGAAGAAAGGGAATTTCTGCCTTTTGATTTAAGTCAGGGTTTAAATCAAATACAACATTTTCACATATAGAGAATTAATTAGGGTTCGAAGTAACAAAGGTAATTTATCAATTTCAAGGTCACATAATCAAATACGATTCTCATGTTCAAAATGAAATAGGTATGTGCCGGAAAATTTAATATATACTCACCTTTCTAGTTAAACTCCAAAATATTGATACTCTTCCTCAATTTCTTTGTCACCAAATTCTCCTTCTTGAAATTCCTCTTCTCTTTCTACAAATTATAAATTATTTACATAAAAGTTAATTTCATATAATTACGTTTATTTAATTATTAACTTAGAAGATTAGTTCATATTTGTAATTTTGATGCTAATCTATACTCTAATTGATTCAATTCCAAATCTGGTTACTCTTAACACATTTTTCCTCTATCATTTTCTAAGTTTAATTCTCCAAAAGTTATTTTCTACATTCTCCTAAATTCTAGATCCTTGGTTTCATAGGAGTTCAGTACACTCTTTTGGATATAACTAAAGCTAAAAAACTCCATTTGATATAATTATTTTGTAAATGAAACTAGAATCATAAGGGTAAATTTCATTAGTTTTGACCTCAACTTGATTCTGCCTCCAAAGTTATTCAACTTAAGGGATAATATTAAAAATTCTGTTAGTCCAGTTACCCTGTCATAGCTTAGAATTTTTCGTATATCTCCCAATATACTTAAAATTTTTATCTTAAATTTTTATTATCTAAAATACATATCAAGGTAAATTTTTTTTATTTTAGTCATCTTCAAATTTCTATTCTAAGATACCCGAAACTGGCCTCAAACTTTCTGGATTCTCAGGGTAGGTCTACAAGAAGCAGTTTATTTTCCTTCCTATATCTTCAAAATTAACAAGAATTAGCTTAAACTTTCTTCTAAATAAATAAACTAAAGACATAAATCTACAATTTTTATCTTTTAACATTCTTCAAATTCGTGCTACTTGAGGTTCGATTTTTCTCCTCAAATTACAGGACTTTATAAACCCTAAAGCTGTCTCCTTTTACTTCTTGTTTCATTTATTTAATTCTTTCATTTCTTACTCTATTCCACTAAAACTACCTTAATTAGGTCTTTTTCCCTTATCAATTCATCATTTCTCAACTTCAAAATCCCTTTTCTCTATCTCCCAATTCATCCATCATAATCACACAACCAACAATCATAATATCACAATTAATCATCATCATACAACACACATATATATGTATGTATTTATGAAAAGAACTAAATTAATCCATACTCTTACCTTAAAAATCTTCTTTTTCTTCTTCTTCTTTTCTTTGTTATCTCCTCTTTTCTCTCTTCCTTTCCTTAGCTAAAATTTTATAAAATGAAGACAATGAACCTTATCTTCCATCTTTACCCACTTTATATTTTTCTTTTCTTTTTTGATTTATTTTTCTTACATGAAATTTTGGCACTTTCCTCACTCTTGATCACTCTCCCTTGGCTGGCCCTTGATACCTATTTATGTTATATATTTATTATTATTTTTTTATTTTTTTACCTTAGTCAAAAATAATAATTATCTTTTGAAAGAAAATTACACTTTTGCCATTTTTGCCTACAACTTACTACACTTTCTAATTTTCATCCCAATTATTTTTTTTAGTCTTTAATTTAGAAGTAGAGTATTATTTTCAGTTAATTCCTTAATACTTTTACTTAAATTAAAATTTATGAAAAACTAAAATTATTTAGTTACGTGCGTAGCGTACCGATTTTACTTATATATTTTATATACTAAACTCCAACTTCATTTTTGGATTTCATCACTTCTAATATTCTTATATTGTCCTAAATTATCCAAATAAAATATAAAAATCCATTCCGAGGTAAGAATTTACCAATCCACTCTAAGAGCCTCAATTTCCAAACCCGTATCCCTTTTAGACCTTTGGTACTTAACTTCCTATCATCCACCTGCTTTTGTTCTAAATTATGTTATTACTGTCTATTAATATTTTAATACCATCTTTAGAGTTCTAATATTTTATTTAATAATATTTTCATAAATCTCCCTTGAATCAATATCGATGAAAAACTGCGAAGTCGGAGTCCGTCGATTCCACGCCTAACATATCAATGTCCAAACTCACGCTTGATTTAAGGTTTTGAACATTTTCCTTATATTTTATCCCTCAATTCCTCCCTCTAACTTAGTTCCAAATTATCTCTAAGTCTGTGGCGACCTAGGGATGTTTGGGATGTTACACATTCAAACACCACAAATCAATTAGCCGAACTGCGAAAAGCTACTTTTTCAGCTCAAAATGCGTCTCTATGGATCTGAAAATTCTTTCGAACAATCTCTGAGGCTAATCACGCCATTACAGATAAGTTTTCAATATTTCTTATACTTTAAATTTAATTTTGCAGTATTATTTGTTGAAATAAAATGCAAATAAATAAATAATTAAAGTCCTTGAAAAACGAGGCAGAATAGCCTAATGGGACTAGCTCGAGAGACAGTAAGACTAGGCAGATAAAACCTCTTAAGACTAGCCCAAAAGACTGACGAGGCCCCCTACAAGAAAGGAAAAATGCCAAACTAAGTCTAGGCAAAATTTCAATAGGAAAAAGACCTAGCAAGTTCGGGCGAAAGTCCAAAAAGGCGCTAAAGACCTAGTTCGACTAGGCAAAAGCTTTCGATAAGCAAGGCATCATAGACCTCTACGCGAGGCATATTTCATTAAAGATCTTTAAGCGAGGCACATTATTATTGCTATGTAAATTTTGTATGTGAAATAGGATTTCTTAAGCTCAAAGGGTGAAGGCCGAAAAGACGAAGCCTCGAAGGGCGAAGCCTAGAGACAAAGCCCAAGAGCGAAGGCTGAAGGCAAATTGCTTAATCCAGATATGTTTAATTTAAATTTTGCAATATTAATTGCTTAAATAAAATGCAAATATATGCATATTTTTTACATGGATAAATTATCTGCTATGATCATGCAACATGAAATACTATGTAATATTTGAGATTGACATGCATGCTTAATTGTGCATCCAAATGCCATTTTACATGTAATTTATTGCTTAAAAATTGAGATTTACATCAAAAGTAGATTAATCTCCTAAAATAGATTCTAAGTGAATCTACTATTTTTTCAAGGGAGTAGGAGTCCCTCAAAGTGTACAAAATCACTTTTATATGCAAATCATTATACATGATTCAATTGAAATTCATTACTTAAATGAATTAATTTCAGTTCACAGCATGTTCTATTAGCAAAAAATGCTACTAAACTACTCTTTATTGAGCAGAAAATCATTAAAGTCTACATGGACTTTACATGAACTCATGATACACATACAAATATTTTTCTGCAAATATTGCCATATAGCCAGAATGAGCATCTTGCATGAATTTGTGATTCATAAATCACATATATTATATTTTATTTGCAAATATGCTTGTATAATCCTTGTTTGTGACAGGAAAGATTACAAAATTTGTCATCTGACACGAATAACAGTGTTTGACTTGGCATAAAAGCATCAAGCATAATAATGCTCAACTTGGCAAAAAATATCAAATTATTCAAACCAGTTTACAAGTTGAGTACAACAAAGAAGCCATTGGGATAGACTCAAAAGAGGAAAGTAGAGACAATATGTCAATTATGACAAGTACTCCAGGCTAAATCCCAGCAGACGAAGCTCTCCACAATAGAGAAGAAAAGTCCAAAAAGTAACCTATTGAGACTAGCTTAAAAGACCAACAAGGCCCCCTACAAGAAAGGAAAAATGCCAAATTGAGTCTAGGCGAAAGTCCAATAGGAAAAAGACCTAGTGAATCTAGGCAAAAGTCCTGGTGAATCCAGGCAAAAGACCTGGTGAATCCAGGCAAAAGACCTGATGAATCCAGGCAAAAGACCTAGTGAATCGAGGCGAAAGTCCTAGTGAATCTAGACGAAAGACCTGGTGAATCCAGGCGAAAGTCCTAGTGAATCTAAGCGAAAGTCCTGGTGAATCCAGGCGAAAGTCTTAGTGAATCCAGGCGAAAGTCCTGGTGAATCCAGGCGAAAGACCTGGTGAATCGAGGCGAAAGTCCTGGTGAATCTAGGTGAAAGACCTGGTGAATCCAGGTGAGTCCTGGTGAATCCAAGCGAAAGTCCTAGTGAATCCAGGTGAAAGTCCTGGTGAATCCAGTGAAAGACTTGGTGAATCCAGGCAAAAGTCCTGGTGAATCCAGGTGAAAGACATGGTGAATCCAGGCGAAAGTCCTGGTGAATCTAGGAAAAAGTCCTAGTGAATTTAGGTGAAAGACCTAGTGAATCCAGGCGAAAGTCCTGGTGAATCTAGGCGAAAGACCTGGTGAATCCAAGGAAAGACCTGGTGAATCCAGGCAAAAGACCTAGTGAATCCAGGCAAAAGTCCTGGTGAATCCAGGCGAAGAGTCAAATATGACAAGTAGTCCAGGCGAAAGTCCAATAGGCAAAAGACCTTGTCAAAACAAGGCACCAAAGACCTATCGAACGCTAGGCATATTATTATTATCTTAAGTCCTCATCTGGCGAGGCAGATATGAGAAGACCTCCAAGTGAGGTGGATTTCTAAAGACCTAGCGAATGCTAGGCATATTATTATTATCTTAAGTCCTCATCTGGCGAGGCAGATACGAGAAGACCTCCAGGTGAGGTGGATTTTTAAAGACCTAGCGAATGCTAGGCATATTATTATTATCTTAAGTCCCCATCTGGCGAGGCAGATATGAGAAGACCTCCAGGTGAGGTAGATTTCTTAAGACCTAGTGAACGCTAGGCATATTATTATTATATAACTTCTCATCTGGCGAGGCAGATATATGAAGACCTCCCGATGAGGTAGATCTTTAAAGACCTCAAGAAGTCGAGGCAGATAAGTCCTCGAGAAATCGAGGCAAATTATTATTAAAGTCCTCCATCAATGAGGTAGATTTTCTTGAAGTCCTCTATTGATGAGGCTCGATTTCTTTAAAGACCTTGAGAAGTCAAAGCAAATAAGTCCTCAAGAATTCGAGGCAAATTATTATTAAAGTCCTCCATCAACGAGGCAGATTTTCTTGAAGTCCTTTATTAATGAGGCTGGATTTCTTAAGTCCTCAACAGTCGAGGCAGATATATGAAGACCTCTAAAGAGGCATGATTTCTATGAAGTCCTCAGAAGATGAGGCATATTATAATATAACTCCTCAAGAAGTCGAGGCAGATGATATCTGAAGACCTCAATAAGTGAGGTGGATTTCTAAGTCCTTAATTAGTGAGGCATAACATTATTTAAGACCTTTTGGTTAGTTGGATTTCTTAATTCTCGACAGTCGAGGCATATTATTATCTAAGTCCTCGAGAAGTAGAGGCAAATTTATTCTCGAAGACCTCCAAGTGAGGTAAATTATTTAAGTCCTTGATCAGTGAGGCATCTTATCTAAAGTCCTCCATGAGTGAGGCATGGATTTCTAAAACCTTGGAAAATAAGGCAAATTATTTTAGTCTTGCATTGATAGGGCAAAGTGGATCTATAAGTCCTCCCACGAACGAGGCAAGATATCTAAGTCCTTCTATGAGTAAGGCACCTTATTATTTGAAGACCTCCATTAGGGAGTGGGGGGCTTCACATATTATCAAAGTCCTCCCACGAGCGAGGCAAATTATTTAAGCCCTTTACGCGAGGCAAGTATTCTAAAGCCCTCTAAGTGAGGCAAATTATTGAAAGCCCTCTATGGATGAGGCATATATTATTATTAAAGTCTTTGGCTGACAAAATAGTTCATCCGAAGAACTTCTTTGGTGAGTTCTTCCGAAGATCTCATTCGAAGTGAGATTTATATGAAGACCTCCTTCGACGAGGCAAACTATATAAAACCCTCTAAGTAAGGTAGGCTTTTAAGCTTTCGGTTGCGAAACAGTTCATCTGAAGAAAAACTGAGCCTTAAGAGAATTTAGGTGTTGGACCCTTAAGAATGCAGATCTCTCAAAAAGTCTAATGAGTTTCACCTAAGGCCCAAGAAAATGACTTAGTTAAAGAACAATTCAAGAGATCAAAAGGTTAAAAGAATACTCCAGGTTGAAGAGTTTCATGCTAAAGAGCTTTACCTCCCAAAGAGCTTCACTTCACTACCATCTCTCTATGGACTCCGAAGAACTCCTTCGGTGAAAGAAATCTTTGAAATCCTCAATTGACGTAATAGGATTTCTCGAAGCCTTCATATGATGAGGCACATTATTACATAAGTCCTCTATGTGCGAGGCTGGTTTTTTCTAAGTCCTCGGTCAAAGAGGCAAGTTATCAGATAAAGACCTTGATAAGCAAGGTGAATTTCTAAGTCCTCCATGAGCGAGGCAAGGTTTATCCAAAGTCCTCCCAGAAAGGAAAAATAGCCTCTTGAGATTAGCTTAAAAGACCGACGAGGCAACTCCTTACAGGAAAGGGAAAAGGCCAAACTGAGTCTAGGCGAAAGTCCAAAAGGCACTAAAGACCTAGTTCGGCTAGGCAAAAGCTCTCTATCAATGAGGTAGATTATATAAGTCCTCGGTCAGCGAGGCATATTATTTAAAGTCCTCAGTCGGCGAGGCAGTTCATTCGAAGACCTTGATGAAAGAGGTGGTTTTCTGAAGTCCTCGGTCAGCAAGACATATCAGAAGATTTCTTAAGTCCTTAATGAGTGAGGCAAGATCTATCTAAAGCCATCTATTGATGAGGCATCAAAGACCTCAATTAACGAGGTGGATTTCTAAAGTCCTCGGTCAGCGAGGCAGATTATCTGAAGAGAATTTATGAAAACCTCTACAGATGGGGAAAAATATACAAGTCTTCAATCAACAAGACAAACTATTTGAAAACATCTATCAGGTAGTGGGAGGCTTCGCTAATTATTTAATGCCCAATCAGACGAAGACCTCTGATGGCGAAGTCTATTAAGCGAAGACATCGGATAGCGAAGCCCCAAAGCCTCTAGTGAAGCTCTAAAAGTCTTTGATAGATGAACTAGCTTATCTGAAGATCTTTGTCAGTAAGTTAATGACGTAGTTAATTTATAGATACCCTTCAAAGAAGCGAAGCTCTAAAGTTCTCGATCAGCGAAGCAACATATATTGTTATCCTTATTTGAGCCTTCGACTGACGAAGCATTTCATCTAAAGACCTGCCTTTGGCTGACGAAGTAGTCTGTCCACAGACCTCTTAGGTAGGCGTGTCATTTTCTAAAACCTTCCTCAAGAAGGCATATTATATGAAGAATGGGAGACTTGAAGACTTGAAGTTATATGGAATCTATAAGTCCACGTATCGTGGCATCGAAGACCATAAGACCACATTATGATGTGGTAATTATATAGTTTGCATCTCTGTTCATGACATCAAGATGCCTTCAAACCGAGCTCCTCAGCTCGCCCTATCACTCAGGCACACAACTGCCTCCAGATCGAGCTTTTTAGCTCGCCATCTTCATTTAGGCACACTGTTGTCTCCAGATCGAGTTTTTCAGCTTGCCATCTTCATTCAAGTATCTAGTAGCCTTCATGTCAAAGCTACCAGATGCAGTCAAATTGACAATTTCATCCACAATACAGATGAATCACAAGCAATGAATTACTCCCTTAGCCTTATCTTCGATACACTCGATCAGACTAGGGATTGGGTGGCTGATGATGACCAAAAATGACCTCCAATAGGCATAGGACACGCGTCCATAGGGGTCCCTACCCTTCCTTATAAAAGGTAATAGAAAGGTAAAGAGAAAGGATTCTAACTCATTTTTCTCTCTCTCCTTTCTAGACTTTCTCACTGACTTGGGCATCGGAGGCTCCCTCGGGAGTCAACCCCTGGGAGCCATTGATAATCTTTTTCTCTGTTCACAGGTCCTACTCCCTAGCCGGACCCTCCATGAACAGTACCAGGTGATTTTATGACTCATTAGGCAGATTCGAGAAGAGTGGGGTTGCAGGGGATGATTCTTTAACACCTACAGATGTTCTCTATCCTTCTAAATTCAGTATTTTGAAAGGAAAAGAGTTCTTGTATTGAATTGTGAACTTTGATTTTAATTACTTGAGTAATAAAATACTTTAAATGAAGAAAGTATTGATTTTTGTTAATTATTGATATTTTAGCATTTCGTTAAGAAAGCTAGATGTGAATGACCAAATCTTAAACTTTGATAGTAGAACAATGGAGAGAAATTTATGATAAATCTTTTGTTGTGGGAATTTGTATGAAAAACAAATGGTGAATGAGATTATATCTAATCTATGATAGCCTTGAATGAGCGTTTGTAAATTTTAATGAGTTTTTTTATATGCTTGTCTTGTTGTGATGATAAAGAGTAATGGTTATACTTTTCATTTTCATCATTGTTTTTAATTTTTTTTAGGGTATAAGTACAATTTTAGACAAAATGTTGTCTGATTTATGATGAACTTTCAAGATAATACGAACAATTAAATTTGGTTTACATTTTGAAGAAATAGATTATAAGGGCATAACATAGTTTAGATGTTAGCATAGTCTTTTGATGTGGGATTAGTCTCCTTGGTATGTAAATAGTTTAGAAGTGGATGCATAGTAATTTAGTAAGTATACTAGCTAAATTTTAAGGGTTAATTTCACTCATGGTCTTTAAAGTTTTCACTAATGCATATTATGGTCATCCATCTTCATTTTGTTACGAAAAAATCATCTAACTTGTATTAGCAGTCACTTTAATATCATTGATGGCTACTTTCGTTAGAAGCCCTAATGGAATGGTGATTGTGCACATCAACTAGCATTTTCAATTAAAAAAAAAAAGGCCTAGTCAGCCAACCTCAATCAACGCTTTCTCTCTCCACGTATGGGCTATAAACTTCTCTCCATTAACTCACCCTTCCTTTCTCTCTGTGACTCTATTTCTTTGACTTAAGCCACATTTCCACTCTCCTTATTCCATTCAATATAGCTTGGAAGGGCTTGAAACCCTAACTAAGAAAAAATTATACCTCGAGTCCTTCAGAAGATGGCATTAAACAATGCTCATATTGAATATGTCTTGTCGTACTGTGAGTGTGGTGAAGAAGCTCCTCTTAGAACCTCATGGACGGAAGTAAACCCTGGGAGGCAATTTTATAGTTGTCCTAATTATGGGGTGAGAGAAATTACTTTCCAAAAATTAAATGCATGTTGTGTTATGGCTGTTAAGGTAATTGTTTTAATTTTTCTAGAAATAAGAAGATGAGTAATATCTATGACAATAGGGTTTTTTTTTGCTAAAATTGGGTGCTTTGTTAAGTTGATTTCATTTTCTGCCTTTGATTTTGTTGTGTGTTTGTAGACTCCACGAGGAAAATGCCGCTACTTTGACTAGGTAGATCCAAAATTCCCTGAACGTGCAAAGACTGTGATCAATGCCCTAATTAGGAAGATTGAGAGATTAGAGATGGAGAAGAGAGAATTAGAGAAGAAGTTGAGGATGATGAAGCTTGGAAAAGTGTTTGCTTGGGGGGTTGCGATTGTGACTGTGGGTGTCCCTGTTATGACTTGTTGGCTTTCCATGAAGAAATAATAGGCCGGTTAGATCTGTAGGGTAGAAATATTTGTTTTGATTAATGTATTGTAAGTTAGGGGACAATATGGCATATGTGCTTTGCCCATAACTAATCGATATTGATATGACTGATGTGAATTTTGTCTATGGACTCTCTATATATTGATGAAATCTTAATATGTATTTGAGGTGATTAAATTTTATTGTTTCCTTTCATGTTAATGTTTGAAGTGGTTGTCCTAATGTTAATATATTATGTTGCAGCCTTTAGCATAATATCAAACTGGTTTAGACTATCAAAATCTAAATATAAATTTAATAAACTAATTTTGACTCATCCAAAATCTAATAAACCACTTATTTCAAACTGGTTTAGACTATCAACAACATAAACCAACCAATAGAACAATTCAAATAAGCCCTGCTCCATTCATACATTAATCACATAAAGACAATTGTAAATATAAATTTGATCAATGCTTACATAAAGACTATTGTCATTAATATTTAAGTTAATTAAATACATTCCATATGTTTGATTTCAATGTTGAAATCTAATAATGATATATATTCTGTTTCAATAATGAATCACCAAAAATAAGTATTCTTTTTGCTGCCAAATGCAACCTCCTTATAGTAAACATTATAGTATAATTATATTTCCTTTTGCTGCTGCTCATTTACAAAATAAACATTTCTATTTGCAACTGATCATTTACAAAATAAACCTATTTCTATTGCTAAAAAATGTTGTATCACCAATGGACCAAGATTCACTTCTGTCTTTCATTCACCTTTGAAGTGCTTGTCTTTGACTTAGGAGATCTATAGTAAGCTTTTCCACAGATAAGCCCATCTACATCTGCAATTTTACTTTTCTTTTTGTTTTGGCTTTATTGGGTTAAAATGCTAAATTGGCTTAGCTGTGGGTCCACCTGCTGGCTTGGTTGGGAACCAAGTTGTTGTCCACCTTACAAATTTGTCTGTAAAATACATTCAATGGAAAAGTATAATATTAAGTGCTTTTATAAATAATTGAGTTATTCCAGCATTATTCATTATGGTCCACATCCAAAATCTAACCACTTACATGAGTTACAACACTTTGACCACCTATGTTGGTTGAGTAAACCATTGATTGTGTTGTGTCTCTTTCAATGTTCATTCTCTCACTAGGCTGAAAAGTGAATAATAATTCAAATAATACATAAGGCTATTAGTTTGATACATAGAGACTAAGAAAATATATGGAGACAAAAAAAATTATACCATATTTTCAATGTTGACAGCACTAGTTTTATATATTGATAAGCCTCCACCTGTTCCAGCATATGGTCCAACCTGCAACATCATTATTTAATTTGAAATGTTAGTGGTTTCATGTCAGTATTAAAAATAAAACCAAATATAATAAATGAACTAAGTATTTTCACATTTAAATATACCTCACTGGGGCTACCTTTCTTGCCTCTATGGCTTCTTTTGTTGTGTCCAACTTCACCACACTCAGTACACCTCATACTCACTAAACCCTTCTTTTTTAACTTAGTTCTTGTTGCTGCTTGTTCAACCTCATCTGCCTCTTTTCTTCTTGTTGTTGCTTATTCAACCTCCTCTGCCTTTTTTCTCCTTTTAGTTGGTTTTCTCCCCCTTTTCTTTAAAACAACTGGTGGAGGAGTGATTTGCCATCTTCTATCAGCCTTAGGCCACATACTTGGCCCATTTGTAGGTTCTATGGTGTGACTGTACACCTACAAAGCAGTTGCTATATGATACAGTGGATCCACATAAGCCTCTGGTTCCTCATTTTGTTCAAAGATACAGGCTACTCCATGTGCACATGGAATACCAATCAAGTCCCATCTTCTACAGGTGTAGGTATGTTTTTCTAAATCAATAACAAATTGGTGTCCTTTACCAAACACTTGAACCCTAGGTGAACCAGCAAATGTAGGGAAGTAATCCCCAGAAAGCTCTTTGATTTTGTCCAATTTTTTTTTGGATTTTAGGGCACAGTAACTTATTTGCTGCTTGTGCCTTTTGCATTTCTGCTTTCTTCTTGGCAATCCTCCTCGTCAATTGATTTATGATCATCTCTAGCATAGTCAGGATAGGCCTTGTTCTTGCTTCTAATATGTATCTATTAAAGCACTCAGCCATATTATTAAGTAAAATGTCACATTTTGTTTCAGGTTTAAAACATGCCCTGCTCCAATTCTTACACGGCCTAGCCCTTAATCATTCCCTGCACTCAACTAATTTTTTTTCAACTTCTTCAAGACAAGTTTCTAGCCAGCTCATATAGCTAGCCCTAGCACAGTTCCACAAAAGGTATTTGTATTCTTTACCTTTGAAGTTGGCTCTCGTATTTGTCTATAAGTGCCTCACACACATCCTGTGCTTAGCATTAGGAAACATATCATGAATTATGCTAACCAACCCTTGCACATCCAGAATGTTTCAAAGTGTTAGAATTTTAGTCATGGTGTCAATATACATATATAAATATATGTATGAAAAGTAAAAGTAAGATATAATACCTTTTGTCTATCTGACATAAATGTCCATTGATGGGAATTGTATATATGTAGATCCTTCTTCAACAATCTAAGAAACCATCACCAGTATTCTTTGTTTTTAGCCTTTACCACTGCATATGCAATGGGAAAAATGCAGTCATTGGGATCAATCCCTATTGCATAAAGTAGTTGACATCCATATCTCCCTTTAAGCCAACAACCATCTAAACAAATTGTATGTCTGCATCCACTATTGAAACCCTCCCTCAATACTACAAAGCATACATACATCCCATCAAATTCACCTTTCTCCACTTTAAACTCCACAGTTGACCAAGATTTGATCTAATAGTCTCAAGTTTATAATCATGAAGCCTGCTATATTGCTGAGCCTCATCACCATTGATCTTCTGTGGTGCTAAGTTTCTTGCCCTCCATGCCTTCATTCTACCAATGGTGAAATTGTACTCCTTTTGAACTCTTGTAATGAAAGATGTAATGAGCCAATTAGGATTCAAACTGATTTCTTCCATTTAGTGATTGACTAGCCATTTAGCAGTCAAATGGAAATTACTGTACACTTTACCACAATTGTGTTTCAAGTTTACAGTCTTGATTTGAAAGGTTGGGTCATTCTTATCCTTAGAGTCTTGCTTGGAAGCATATATTCTCCAAGAACATGAATCTTTTTTGCAAATAGCCTCTACTTTAACCTTATCATTATACCTAAACCATAACTGAAACCTATGCTTAATACCCCAATTCCTAACAACTTCTTTAAACTGTTTCCTATCTTTAAAAACCATCCCAACAACAAATGTTGGGTCCTCCATATCCCTTTAACCATCAAATTTTGAAAATCTAGGTCTCTCTTCACCTTCAGAATCAGATGCAGAGTGTAGCTCATCACTAGAAGCATAATCAGACTCTTCATTAGCCTCATCATTACCAATTTGATCCTCAACAAGTGTATTAATAGATTGGCCAGTACCCTTAGGCCTTCCCATTGTTCTTGATCTACCAGCAATGATAGCTATACCTCCATCTGCATTGTTGGTGTTTTCAGTAAGTACCTTAGCTAAATCTTCATCCAAATCTGTAGGTCATAATCTGGATCAACAAAATTTAAATTACCATCATCCATTGGTATTTCAGGTTGATTAACTATTTATGCTTCTGATTGTATGCTAGTTGCAGGTGCATTTCCAGATCCTGCAGCTTCCTGCATATAAGATGCTGTAGATACATCCTCAGCTTCAGGGTAAGTGTAACATCCCAGGCATCCCTAGGTCGCTAGAGACTTGAAGATAATTTGAAACTAAGTTAAATGGAGAAATTGAAGGATAAAATTGAAGGAAAAGGTTCAAAACCTTAAATTAAGCACGAATTTGAAAATCGATATGTTAACCATGAAATCGACGGACTCCGACGCTGCAATTTTTCATCGATATTGATTCAAGGGAGATTTATGAAAATATTATTAAATAGAATATTATAACTCTAAGGATGGAATTAAGAATATTAATAGACAGTAATTACATAGTTTAGAATAAAAACAGGTGGATGATAGGAAGTTAAGTACCAAAGACCTAAAAGGAATACGAGTTCGAAAATTGAGGCTCTTAGAGTGGATTGGCAGATTCCGACCCCATAATGGATTTTTATATTTTATTTGGATAATTTAGAACAATATAAGGATATTAGAAGTGATGAAATCCAAAAAATGAAGTTGGAGTTTAGCATAGAAAATACATAAGCAAGATCGGTACGCTACTCGCGTAACTAAAGAATTTTGATTTTTTAAGATTTTTTAAAAATTTTAACTTAAGTAAAATTACTAGGGAGCTATCTAAAAATAATATTAGGAACCTAAATTAAAAACTAAAAATAATTTTAGACTTAAACTAGAAAGAGTAGTAAAATTTTAAGTGAAAAGGGGCAAAAGTGTAATTTTTCTTAATAGGATAATTATTAAGTTTTGACTAAGTAAAAGAAGAAAACAAAATAGAGAAAATAGGTGTTAAGTGTCCAGCCATCATGATGATGATCAAAGGTGGCTAATTGTCCAAAATTACAATTAAGAAAAATAAATCAAAAAGAAAAAAAAAATATAAAGATGGGTTAGATGAGAAGATAAGTCTCATCTTCTCATTTCTAGCATTTTTTTACAAAGGAAAGGAAAGAGAGAAAGAAAGAGAGTAAAGGAAAGAAGAAGAAGAATAAGGAAAGAAGTTTAAGGTAAGATTATGGATTAATCCAATTCTTTTCATCTCTATATATGTGTGTGTGTTGTATGATGATTATTAATTGTGATATTGTGATTGTTGGTTGTGTGGTTATGATGGATGAATTGGGGGATGGAGAAAAGGGATTTTGAAGTTGAGAAATGATGAATTTATAAGGGAAAAAGACCTAATTAAGGTAGTTTTAGTGGAACAGAGTAAGAAATAAAAGAATTAAATAAATGAAAAAAGAAGTAAGAGGAAACAACTTTAGGGTTTAGAAAGTCCTGTAACTTGAGTAGAAAAATAGAACCTTAAGGAGCACGAATTTGACGAAAGTTGAAACATAAAAATTGTATATTTATGTCTTTAAATTATTTCTCTACAAGGAATTTTAAGCTAATTCTTATAATTTTTTGAGATATAGGAAGGAAAAAAAACTGCTTCCTACAGACCTACCTTGAGAATCTAGAACGTTTGAGGCCCATTTAAGGTATCTTAGGATAGAAATTTTAAGATGACTAAAACATAAAAAATGAACCTTGATATGTATTTTAGATGATGTAAAAATTTTAGAGCAAAATTACAAGTATATTGGAATATATATGAAAAGATATAAGTTGTGACAGGGTAACTGGATTGACAGAATTTCTGATATTAACCCTTAAGTTGAATAACCTTAGAGGCCGAATCAAGTTGAGGTAAAAACTAATGAAATGTAACTATATGAGTCTAGTTTCATGAAAAAAAAGAATTATATCAAATTAAATTTTGTATCTTGAGTTATATTCAAAAAAGTGTACTGAACTCCTATAAAACCTAGGATTCAGAATCTAGGAGAATTTAGAATATGACTTTTGGAGAACTAAACTTAGAAAGTGATGGAGGGGAAATGTGTTAGGAGTGACCAAATTTGGAATTGACTCAAGTAGAGTATATATTAGCATCCAAATTATAAATATGAATTAATCTTCTCAGTTAATAAGTAAATAAATGTAGTTATATGAAATAACTTTTAAGTAAATATTTTGTAATTTGTAGAAAGTGAAGATGAATTGCAAGAGGGTGAATTTGGTGATAAAAGAATTGAGAAAGAGTATCGGTATTTTGGAGCTTAACTAGAAAGGTGAGTACATATTGAATTTTCCGGCACATACCCATTTCATTTTGAATATGTGAATTGTATTTGATTTTGTGACCTTGAAATTGATAAATTACCTTTGTTACTTTGAACCCTAATTGATTATCTATATGTGAAAATGTTCTATTTGATTTGAACCCTTCTATTTGATTTGAACTCTGACTTAAGCCAAAAAGCAGAAATTTCCTTTCTTCGGTGTGGGGATCACCGAACTCTGTGCACAGTGACTTGTACCTTGCTAAGAGGTATTTGAATGCCTAGCCACAAGGTCTAGCTAACCTTGTGTTACAATTTGTCATTGGAAATCTGTGGTTCCGTAGTACTATATTGGGAATGTGAATAAAGTTCACATTAAATTGGTAATAATTTCTGCTAAACCCTCAATTGTATTGAATTGGGAATTCGTTAATTGTTTATTGTGATAACCCATTGAGCCAATGATTATTTTCATGCATCCAAATTATTGTGCCCGGTTATTTATTATATATTCACTGAGATTCAAATCTCACCCCTTTTCCCTTATTTTTTTCAGGTTAGTGGTTCCACAGCGCAAGTACCCTACTCCACTTGCTGCTGGCTTACATTTTGCATTAGTTATGTAATATAATACAGAAGT
>CATKHJ010234934.1:0-24054 GCA_949750685.1 Vernicia montana
GATGGTTATAGTGATATGTTGGGGTTCAGATCCGGGAATCGTATATGCATGTTTGGTTATAGATTAGTATTGGGTTCTACGGGTTTTCGGTGGCCTTACGCCTACCCATGCCCTAGGACCGTCGCGACTCGGTAAGCCGGGTTGGGTCGTGACATCATATTAACTAAAATATCTTATCAATCATTAATTTAGCGTATGAGATAAGTTTATACATTTAGTGTAGGTAAAAATTTTTCTTAATATACTTTATTATTTTCTCATCAGAAGATGCCTCTTAAAAATGTGATGACATTTTCCTCTCCCATATTTTTCACTCACTTTATCATGTATTAATAAGAAAATTGTGTTGGGTATTGAGAGTATTTTGATAAAATAAAGCCTATTATTCCAAACTCTTTGTCCCCCTAAATTAAAATGATTGTCCAAAAAATAATTAGGTATATATCTTATTTGTAGCAAGACTTTTGGCATTGTGTATATAACAAAATCAAGTATAACCAACTTCTCTCCTTTGGCCAAAAAAAAAAAAAAGAAAAAAAAAAAAAAGAAGAAAGAAAAACCAACTTCTCTCACCAGCATTAACCTATCTATTTGCAATACATCTACTGGCATGGTGACAAGTCAAAATCATTAAAAAAAAAAAAATCTTAAGAGATATTATAGACAACAAATATAAAAAAAGATTTTACTTCACTTTAAGATAAAAAAAAAAATTTTTTCTTTATTTATTACTTAACATCAATTTAGAAAATTGAAAAATTGAAAAAAAAATTAACTAAATCAAATAAAAGGTATTATTGACATATCAATACTTTTAAAATATTTTTACTCTGGCTTCAACAATTATTGCTCTTGCAATAACATTACTTTTTTTTTAAACCATTTATCTTTCAATAAATATTACAAATTTTCCATTTATCTTTTTTTTTTTAATTTTATGATAAATTGATAATAATTAACAAATTTACTTGTATTAAAAATAATATAAATTTACCACTAATTTTTTTACGGCAAAAGTGCCAACTGGGTCCTCCAACTTGTAGGTTGAGGATAATTAAGGCCAAAAAAAACTTTTTTGAATATACATACCTCTAAACTCTCCCTTTAGACCCTGCGGAATCCTGGTGCACAATTTAGTAAGCGCGTGTAGTGCAATCTCCTTCAAGTCGCGTGAATATAATAAAAATCAATTAAAAAAGATTTTAAATATCTAAAAAATATATTTTTAAATGCATTTGATACATAGCAGGAAAGAGATGCTCACATGGCATTACCGTTTGAGAGAAAATAACAATGACTTCTATTCCACTCAGCCTCTCAATATTATTTCCTTCGAAAATCAAAACTCTAATGCCCTAATTTGACATTCAAATCCATCAAATCTTCTCCAATCTCTAAAATACGATTACTCAAGAAGAAATTCCTGCATTATCGTTTTCTTGTAGTCTGTTTGTTCGAAGAGATACTTGGACGCTGATAAGTTGAAGAGGAAGTAAGGCGATATACTTTGTTAGTTCGAAGAGGTTCTGCATTTTCTGGTCAGGTTTGTTTAAATTTATAATTGTTTGAATGGGCTCAGTAATTGGTTGTTGATAATGAGTGTTTTAATCAATATACACTATGGTGGTCGGTTTGTGCGTGATCCTAAGATTAGATACACTAGTGCTTCTGTTAAACCCTATTATGTGTGGGAATGGAAGTCTTTGAATCTTGAATGTATTAAAGGGTGGATTAAGGAGCTTGGGTACACTAAAATGCCAGGATTATATTGGCAGGGGATGTGTTACACTACTGTAGACTCAGGATTGATATTTATTTGGAATGAGGAGGGGGTACAAAATATGATTAACATGAATGGTGAGGATAGTATTATTAATTTGTTTTGTGATGGTGAGAAGAATAATTATAATGGGGATCCTGATATTGAAAATGTCTGTGACTTAAATGGGACTGATGAAGTTGAAACAGAGCATGGGAATGATGAGGTTGTTGATGTTGAATTAACTGATGATGAAAATAGAAATGATTCTTATAGGGATAATGAAAATGTTAACGTTTCTGATAATGTGGATGAGATATTATCTGAGAATGGGAATGTGAACAATCTAATCGAGAATGAGACTGTTGGAGCTGAAGGGGCTTATCATGTGAATGTTGATGATGTGAATGAAATTTTGAATAGGGCTTCCAGAATAGACGGGGCTGATCAAAATGAACCTATGGGAGTACAGTTCAATGTTTTGCCTAGGATTATGGCAACAAGAGTCAATGCAGCTATAAGAATGGGGCAAATGCATACTGAATTGCAAGATGATGTTGATGAAGATTTTGTGATTGACATGGGAATAAACGATGAAGGAATCGATGAAGAGTTGCAAAAGGCAAGGGAGAATAAAAGAAAGGTTATAGGGGAGAGGAACAAAAGCAAGGTTGTAAGGAAGGAAGGGAGGGATGAAAGTGAGGAGTCTGATTTTGAAAATGATAGCATTAATGATCTTGGAGAGGCTGAAGCATTAGGAAGTGATGTGGAAACAAAAAATGTCAGTGTGGAGAATGATACCATAATACCAGAAGAGGAACTCAGATACACTTTTGAAGAATACACTAATGAGTTTGGTCACCTATAGTTGAGGAAAATCATATCGAATAAGATAGTGTTTGATCCCAATGTTGAAGTGCCTAGTTTTTTGGTGGGCATGGTCTTTGCTAATGCCAAACAGTTCAAGTATGAGATCACTAAATATGCTATTGCAAAGGGATGTGACATTAGTATGCCCAAGAATGACAAAAAGAGAGTAAAACCAGTGTGTAAGTTCAAGGGCTGCCCATGGTTTATTTACGCAAGTATTGAGGGTTCTTCAAATGACTTCAAAATAAAAAATTACAATCCAAAACACAAATGCTACAAACAGTTTCAAACCAGGCTCATCACTGCTGAATTCCTTGCAATACATTTCAAAGATACAGTAAGGGATAAGCCTACAATCACAAGGAAAGATCTTAAGGATAAGGTGATGAGAGAAATGAGGTTTGATGTCAATATCAAGAAGTGTAAACGGGCAAAGCAGAAAATCATGAAAGAATTGGAGGGAAATTACTTTGATGAGTATGCAAGCTTACATGATTATGTAGTAGAAATTTTGACCACAAATCCAGGGTCAATATGCATTGTGGAGTAAAAAAAAAAGAGACTCCAATGTGTTGGGGAGATTTCATGTATGTTTCAATGCACTAAAGGAAGGGTGGAAGGTTGGTTGTAGACCAATTATAGGACTTGATGGTTATTTTTTGAAATTTACATGCAAAGGACAGCTATTGTCTGCAATGAGGCATGGTGGGAACAACCAAATGTTCCCCATAGCTTGAGCAATAATGAAGACAGAGTCAACAAAAATCATGGAAATGGTTTTTGAGTCTTTTGAAAGAAAATTTGTGCATTGGTGAAGGGCAAGGGCTTAGTATAGTTACTGATATGCAGAAGGTACTTATGTTGTTAATTACTTTTTTTTCTTTATTTGTTACAAGCACCATATCTCTAAATATATATTTGGGTTTTAAACTTATTTAAGGCTCATAAAACTTATTTGCTATGTATATGATTATAGAGTTAGCATATAATACTTTGAAGAGTTTAATCATATAAACATTGATTTTCTAAGTTTAGTTTTAACTGACTTATTTGAGAGTTGTTTAAATCTCATTTCTTACATATTGATACTTTTTTTTCTTTGCAACATGAATATAATAAATTTGCAGTCAATCAAGTGTTCCTTTTTTTTTTCTTTTTTTTTTCCTACTCCCTATAAGAGTAAATTTAAGATGTTGAAATATAATTGTCAACAAATATTTTTTGAAATATACTTTTTTATTCAATTTTTGAAGGCACATAATACATAATTGAAGTAACTTTTTCTTAAATGTATATGTTATTTACATAATTCATAACTATTAATTTGTTTATTGAATAACCATTTATTCTTTTATTTTGGCATTTGTCATAGGGTTTGTTGCCTGCAATTTATGAGGAATTACCTGAGGCAGAACATAGATGGTGAGCAATGCACATCTATGCAAGATGACAGCAGAGATGGAGAGGAGAAGAGTTGAACAGACAATTTTGGACTTGTGCTAAAAGCACATATTTTGAACAATTCTTTGATAATTTGGAGAAGTTAGATGCGTTGGCAACAGGGAGTGTAGAACATCTGCTCACATACCCACCACACACATGGTGTAGAGATTTCTTTAGGTTTGATTATAAATGTGATGTAGTAAATAACAACATGTGTGAGTGTTGTAATTCCAAAATCTTAGATGGTAGGAATAAACACATAGTGGGTTTGTTAGATGATTTGAGGATTTATTGCATGAAAAGACATATAGAAAAAAATGAAAGATGTAGAGAAATGGAATCACAATTTCAGTCCTAGTTGTATAAATTTTCTAGAGAGTAATATGAATAGGGCATTTAAATGCCATGTTGAGTGCAATGGGGAGAATGGGTATAAAGTTTCAGAAGGAAAAGAGCGACATACTATCCTCTTAGACCAATGGAGTTGTTCATGTCGATCTTGGCAACTGATAGGAATTCTGTACCTTTATACTATTTGTTCAATATACCATAGTGGGTAACATGTTGAGGACTTCATATCTTATTGGTATTGTAAAGATGTGTACAAGGAATGCTATAAATTGAAGATGATGCCATGTAAGGATAGAGGACAATGGCAAGTTACTGGGAAGGAAAAATTAACACCTCCGAAAGTTAACAAACCAGTTGGTAGACCTTCTAAAAATAGAAGAAAAGCACCTAAAGAGTCTAAAAAAGTTGGAAAACTTTCAAAGAATGGAGTTCAAATGACTTGCAGTATTTATAAGCAGAAGGGGCACAATAAAAGGAGATGTAAGAGAAAGTTCGATGAGGTAATACCAAGTTCTAATTAATAACTCTTCAATGTTTATTCATATTTATTTAACATTACTAAAATCTATATTTGATGATTGTTTATGTAAGGCTGAGACATCACAAACTGCACAAGTTAATGGTCCTAGAGATACTCAAAGAAGTGAACCACTAACAATGCCAAATATTCAGGTAAAATGTGTTTGACATGACACTGAAAAGAAATTGAATCCATTAATTAAATGATTGTCTAATTAGAAATATATGAATTCAATATAGGTTCATGTAAGCCAGGGGAGTAATTTGTCAAGTGGTGATGATGTTTTGCATCAACAAACAAGACTTGTTTTTCCAACAGAAGTGGTAACTTGAATTGTTGTTTATAAACTATATTTGATAATTTTTTGCAATGAATTTGATATGAATGGTTATGCTTTATTTGCAGTTACATAGTCAAGAAAGTGTGCTAACTTCCATTAGAGATTCACCACTTATGCCAACACCTAACCCTCCAATTAATGTGCAAACACCACCTATGCCGAGACTTAACCCTCTAATTAATGTGCCGATACCACCTATGCCAAAACTTGTACCACTAAGACTTGTACAAACAAAACAACCCCCTCAAAGGCTTGCACCAACAGCCCCCATGCCAAGACTAGGACAACAAATGCATGCACCATCAGCCCCTTTGCTAAGACCACCATCACAAGAGCATGCACCACCACCCCCACCACAGATGGGTCCATTTGCAAAAAGTCTATATGAATCTATAGGTTTAAGACTTAGCTCGCACAATAAACAATGAAAGGTGCAAAAGAACATTGATAGTGCAGACAGAGGAAACAAAAGAAGATGATTGTCAAAGAAAGACAAAAAAATATTTTTGATGTATGTTTAATGCTTTTGTTAATGTGCTTTGTAATTGATGGCAAAATGATTGTTACAAATTGTTTTTTAATGCTATTGTTTTATGTATACAACCAATGAGTTTTCAAGTAACGATGTCAAAGACCTATAGTGTGCCTGTCATTCTTGAAGATCAGAGGAGGATAGGTGAAATGTAGCCTCCAATTGTTGGTTGGGGTCATGTTGAATATGGCAGATTCAAAGCTAGAGGACTGAAGTGGCAAGGTGGAGATGCTGTAACTAGAACAACTTTGGTAGCAGAGAAAGAACAAAGGATTGGCAAACTCAAAAGAGGAAAAGAGAAAATTGGCACTTCTGTAGATGCACTAGAAATGCAGAGCCAAACAAACCAGAATTGATTCAAAGAAGTTGACATTCAGATTTTTGATTAATTTGCACAATGAATTTTATTGTCCTTTTGCTATATTTTGACAATGAATTTGTGACAGATTTCTTTATGTGCTTGATAGCTTTTTGGTATACTATGAAGGTGTTATTTATTTCAATTTGGACATATATGTAATAGATTTTGGACACATTATGTTATATAAAATCTAAGATTAGGTGAATTAATCTATGAACAGAAAATAGAAGCAAAAATTAAAGAGGAAAATCAATCACACAATAAGACAAGATTTATGTGTTCGGCAATCTGCCTACGTCCACGGGAGGTTCGGTGTACTGTTCTATTAAGAGAGCTGATTGTAATTACATACTAATAAACTAGGGTTTCAACCTTTTAAACAACAACTAGTTGACCCAAAAATCCACACCTTCATAATCCTCTCCTTGGTTTGGAATTATAAGTGTAAACTGATATGAGCCATTATTTAACACATTATGATCCCTTTACTCTTTTTGGACATAGTATGTGACAAATTTTGGATAAATTTATGGACATATTTTTCAATTACATCTCATTTCATTTTCATCAATACTCTTTTTTTTTTTCACAACAACCATACATTTATGCTTTTGCATTTTCCTTTTCCAGGAGACTAGTTGTGGTAGGCACTTCAACTTCCATCATGAAATAGCAAGGATAATGCAAGATTATAGTCAACATAATAAATGTTACATGAAGCTTGCATTTTACACCAAATTTAAAATTATGAAATTTGAGGTGTATTACCATTGTATCAAAAAAATTAAACGAAATTGTTGAGAATCATTATTCAGAATGATGTAAAGGATTGCAACTTGAAACTTCATTCACATTGCTAATTTAGAGACTATAGGAGGAATTTGTAGGACACAAAACAATTGATAATCTCTGTATAATCCAGTGGGAAAAAAATTTTACTCATAAGGAGAGAATGGTATAGCAATACATGTATATAATTATTATATTTGTTTCCCCCTCATGTATCTAATTTCTATATTTTTGTGTCAATGTACTATTTGTTTCTACCCATCGTGATGTGTAGGTTATCAGAAGTGTCAGTCAATGGTCTGCTGGAGTCAACTAACCTGAAGAAAGCATCCATAATTCTTATTGTTCTCTCATTAAAAAAGCACAGTATTTTATACACATAGAGGTATCTGAACTTTATGAAATTGATTTGGCCTTCATCTGATGTGTTTTTTTAGATGAATTTGTATTTTATTTGAATGAATTGATGATGAATTGGATTGTTCCTTATCCTTGTTCGGATGCCAATTGATTTGTTTTGCAATTTTAAGTTGGGAATATCAAATTGACATCTTCTCTTGACAAACGTAATTGGAAGAACAGTTTGCTTAGCTCAACTTCTGAATAATTATGATACCACAAGAAAATTGTCAAATCTTTTGTTTTCAAGTCTATACCTCCGTATAGACTTTTGTTTTCAAGTCATGAAATAATCAGTTAAGTTATTGTGCTTTGAAGGTAATGAAATTATCATGAGCTTGTATAGAAAAATTTCATGGATTTTGAAGTAAAAACTGTTTATCCTTAGAGCCTTGAATTAGAAAACTTTTTTTTGGTATTATGATGCTTTCACTGTTGTGATGTGTGAATAATCATAGTTATTTGGCGTGTAAATTCATTTTCAAGCATGATGTCTGGAACAACTAATTGATTTTTTTTTAAAAAAAAATAACTTAGGTGGCTAATATTACTATTCTGTTTCCAAAATTAGTTCTTCATTTCGATAAATAAATATATTATTTACTGATTACATATTATGTGATGTCTCTCTTACTGCAATCTAGGAATTGAACTCAAATAGAATATATTGTTTATTGATATATCCTATTTCAGTTGATTTCAAGCTCTACCTCCCAAAAATAGAAGAAAATCATCTGAAGAGTCTAAAGAATTGTAAATATCATATCCAACTCAATTTTGATACCCTCAATACTCAATGTATTAATTTGGGGACAAATACAAAGCTAACTAGAAATTCATAGCCAACTGGATATAATATATCCAACTAAACTAATCGATCACTCAAATCAAACAAATTTTTTCAATTGATATTCATAACAAAAGATCTTACATTCTACAGAATGAGTTGATGATCAGAATCACTAAACAACAGCAACAACACTAATCACTCCACTAAACTTCCCCAAAACACTTGACAACTTTGTTTTGAACTCAAAAAGCTTCATTCTGCTTTATATACATGTACCACTACATAATTTCACAATAAACCCCAACAGAAAAGCCTTCAACCAAATGCTGCTTTTCTCTAATTCCATTTTTTTCATCCTTACAGCAGATAATTATCTCTTCAGTCCTCTGATTCCAACCTCTACCGAACTGATTTCCTCATTCCCTAAATTTGAATCAGAGCTCTATTCTATCAGGACCCTCGTAATCAATCTCTGGAATCTCCTTCCTTTTTGTGTTGCATGTTTGCTTGTTCGATTTTCACAATTGCTTAAAGACGACATTGAAACCAGCTACTCCTCTTCTGCCTTTCTTCATCGCACAGTATGGTAGGGAATATTTGATTTTGCTGATATAGGTATTAAGGATTTCATGATTCGGGAATTAGGGATTAACGAAATTGGGAGTTAGGGATTTTGGATTCAAAGTAGCTGTTACTACCTTAAATAGCTTGCCCGTGTTTTTTTTTATTTTTTTTTCAATTTTTATTCATTTAATAATTACAAAATAGAATGTGCACTACACGAGCTTACTAAATTGTGCACCAGGATTCCGCAGGGTCTAAAAGGAGAGTTTAGAGGTATGTATGTCAAAAAAAGGTTTTTTTGGCCTTAATTGTCCTCAACCTACAAGTTGGAGGATTTATTTGACACTTTTGCCATTTTTTTACTTACCTGTAGTTTTGTCTTATTTTATTGAATTTTACTCAATGATATATATTTAATTACACTATTATTATTATTTATCATAATAATAAAAAAAGATATAATTAATCTATTATTATTTAAATTAAAATTTATATCTTTCCCTATACATAGGGAAAAAATAATGTAGTAAATTAAAATTTAATTGAGTTATATAGGTAATTATCTATTCATATATTATTTAATTAAATATTAAAAAAATCTTAAAATACAAATTCGGTGGCTCTGTCGTTTTCAAAACGACACGTAGCAATATATCCCAGTTACGCTTCGACATGTTAAAACACGTTGTCGTGATTCTCGGTCCAATGAAGGTAAAAGAAAGTATAAAACGCAGTCGTTTCATCTTTTTACGGGTCTTGAAAAGTGGTCTAACCCAAACCCTGAATCATCCGGGTCAAACATCCGATTCGGTTCACATATACATTCCTATGAAGAATCAATCGCCGCGCTTAAACCCTCAAAACCTAACACACACACTGTGTCTTCTTCTGATGCTATCGCTCTCTCTCTCTCCTTCACCGTCGCTCCATTTTCGGCGGTTCCGAGATCCTCTCCGCCGATCAAAGCAATTGTATACTTGTTGAAGTTTATGCAATTGAAATGCTGGAAGCTGCTTATAGAAACAGCTCAATCGAGTGGAAGCCATCTCCTGTTATAGCTTTAGCCACCAGTGTTGATGAGTCACAGGTTGCTGCTGCTCGTGAAGATGGCTCTCTTGAGATATGGCTTGTCTCTCCTGGTTCTGTTGGTTGGCACTGTCAGTTGGTAATTTATTCATTCTTTCTTTGAACTTTCTATATTTTGTTTTTTTCCTAAAATTAGTTAATGATTTGTTGATTTTGATTTTGCAGACTATCCATGGAGATTCTAATTCAAGAGTTTCGTCACTTGTTTGGTGTCCAGTTGGCTCAAAAGGATTGTTGTCTTGTGGTAGATTGTTCTCGTCAAGTATTGATGGTTCAGTTACAGAGTGGGATCTTTTTCACTTGAATCAGAAGGTAAAAGTTTTTATTTTTTTGCCCCTCTTTAATGCACCCAAACTAGATATTGTTATGATTTGATTACCCATTAAATAACTTGCATTCTCTGCCAATGCTTGCAGACTGTTCTAGAGTCAACTGGGGTCTCAATTTGGCAGATGGCTGTGGCACCTTCTTGTAATCTTAAACCCAATAACCTTGAAAATGGATTTTCAAATGATGAAGAGAATGGTATTGATGATTCTGAATCCAGTGAGTCTGAAGATGATTCAGACTCAGTTGAACTTCATGAACAATCTGTTGTTGAGGATACTCGTGTTGCATTTGCTTGCAATGATGGTTGTGTGCGGATATACACTATTCCTGACTCAGATGAGTTAATATACAATAAAACGTTGCCTAGGGTCAGTGGTGAGATCTCTTCACCTCTCAGACTTCTCTTTTGTGTTATTGTTTTGCTTATGAAGAGCCTTTTACTTATATAATAATTATTTGCAGGGCGTGTTTTAAGTGTGACGTGGAGTTCTGATGCAAGTAAGATATATTCTGGGAGTAGTGATGGGTGAGTTTTATGTGAGACTGACTGTTTAATTTTGTGCATGTGATAGCTAAGCTTTTAGATGCATTCTGTTAGCTAATAGTTTCAGCAGACTAGCAAAAACTTGTAACTCATGTGGTCTAGAGCAGCTTCATTTTCTTCCTTTCATTTTAAAGTGTATGCTATCTTATGATGCCGTTCTTCTTGCAGATTTATAAGGTGCTGGGATACTAAAGTGGGTTATGAGATATACAGGATTACTGTTGGGCTTGGTGGCTTGGGTAGTGGACCTGAACTTTGTGTATGGTCTTTACTTGCCCTGAGGTAGAAATGGAAGCATTTCTATACATTCTATGCGACTTATTATGTTGATATTCAGGTCCCAAATGTAGTTTTTCCAGCACTACTGATAAGCTGTCACTGTCAATTTCAGATGTGGGACCCTTGTTAGTGCAGACAGTACTGGTAGTGTTCAGTTTTGGGACTCTTTGCATGGAACTCTGTTGCAGGCGCATTCTTCTCACAAGGGTGATGTTAATGCTCTGGCAGCTGCACCAAGTCATAACAGGGTGTTCTCTGCTGGATCTGATGGCCAGGTACACGTTTTTGTTCTATTTGGAGTTGAAACTTGTTAGGATTTTCTTCCCTGTGGCGCTGTTGATTTGAGAAATGCAAATAACAAATTCAATTCCTAGTATATAACTTCCTGCAATTGTATTATCATGGAACACACTTTATGTTACGCTGAGCAGATGTTGTCTCAAACAAATTCTATTCTAGCATTCTATGCCTTACATTTTTATATTTGTTGGGAATGGAGTTAACTATCCTGCTAAAGTTGAGTTGCTTCTATTTGTAGGTTATTCTTTACAAGCTTTCTAGTGAGACAGTTGGATCTAGTGATGACATGTCTGCTAAAATGATGAAGAAATGGGTATACGTTGGATACGTAAGAGCTCATACACATGATGTTAGGGCCTTGACAGTGGCAGTACCAATTAGTCGAGAAGGTCTGTACAAGATTTAGTTTTATGTCTTAATTCTCATTGTACTTGTCTTGGTGCATTAGTAAAATTTACATGAAGCATTTAACACATGCATATTTGTTTACCTTTTGTTGTCATCGACATTACAGGCCTGTTTGGTTTAGCTGTTAGCTGATAGCTGTTGCTGGTAGTTGTTAACTGATAAATGATAGATAGCTGATAGCTGAAAACTATAATTATTTGGTAAAATTTTGCTAGTCGTTGATGTTGAAATGTTAAATGATGATTAAGGGTATAATTTTTTTTTAATATATTGTTATATATCTTAGTTATTTTTTTAATGTGTGATACAAAAATCATAAGAATTATAAAATTAGTAGTTGAAAAATTATAATTAATTATTTTATTATATAATTATATATTTTTTTCTTCTAAATATGAATATGATAAATTTTACAAATATTATTTATAATATTTTAATAATTATTTATTATCATTATAGTTATTTAAAAATTAATTTGAAAAAATATTTTTATTAATAATAATTTTTTATAGGGGTAAGAATTTAAATTTAAATCAACTACTAGCTGTTGGGAAAAAGCTTTAAAATGAAACTTTTCAAAACAAAAGCTATCAGTTGCTGTTTTATTTTCTCTACCAAACAAGTTAACCTAGTTGTTGGAAGTCAAAAAGCTCTCTGCTGGTTTTCAACAGCTAAACCAAACACCCACTACATCTAGATATTCCTCAGTTGTTTAAATTGTATGCATATACATGGCAGATCCATTGCCTGATGAGAAGGTAAAAAGAATTCGTAGTAAGAAGAGGCCCATTGACTTTAGCTATCGTAAGTGGGCCCATCTGGGGGTTCCCATGCTTATTTCTGCTGGTGATGACACGAAGCTCTTTGCATATTCTGCCAAGGAATTCACTAAGTTCTCTCCACATGATATCTGCCCTGCCCCACAGAGAGTGCCTATTCATTTGGTTCTTAATACTGTATTCAACCGGAACTCTTTGCTTCTAGTTCAGGGTTCTTACTGGTTAGATATTCTGTGTGTTCGCATGAAAGGTGAAACCATGCCAGATACCAGTCCTGGCCCTTCGAGAGGCCTTGCAAATACAGATTTACTGGCTCGAGTTAAAACTAAAGCATCTCGGAAGATCATATGCAGCGCCATTTCTAATTCAGGGAGGCTATTTGCTTATTCAGACCATGTTAAACCCAATCTTTTTGAGTTGAAGAAGCATAGTGGCAAAACTGCATGGACTGTTAACAAAAAGCAACTCTCTAAGAAATTGCCGTATGCACATTCCATGGTTTTTAGTTCTGATTCTTCTCGGTTGATGATAGCGGGGCATGATAGAAGAGTATATGTAAGCTTTTTTTATCCACTGGCTTTGATCTTTAATTTTTATTTAATTGTGCCGTCTTTCATGTTGGACTAGTTTCATAATTTTCATGACTTCTATAATTTTCTCTAGGGTTGAGTGTTGCAACAAGATTAAGGAACACTAGTGAACTTCTACTTAACTGGTTGTATGAATAGATGTTCTCATCTTGACACGTCTTAGTTGGTCTCTGTTTTTGTTGCGTATTGTAGATTTTGTGCAATTGTTAAGTGTAAGAGTTCTATTAGCTTGATAAGCTGTTTTTTTTTTATAGAGTAGAATACATGTGAATAAAATTTGGGGAAATGTGTGGGGATTAAATTTTTTTTCCTTTTGGTATTAACAATACTCTTATGTATCTTCTTTTTGTCACAAGGTAGTCTGGTGCATAATTCGTGGATAAATGCTCTCTTAAGATTTTAATTTTCCTTGTAACTCTCTTCTTAGTTAATGTCCTGTTTGGTATAAATGAATTTCACAAAATTTTATGTAATCAAATTGAAATATCATATTTTTCATGTTTGGTATGTAAAAGCATGTTCATTTCAATTCTATGAATTCAATATCATGGAATTATATGACTAAACAAATTTTCTTTAAAAATTGGTGGAATTTCCAATATCATAAAACATATACAACTAAAAGTTTTGGATCAAATTGCTCACCGTTTATCTCACCTTCGCTTCTCTCTTTCTCCCTCCTTTCCTCTCAATCACTCTTTCTTTGGGGCATTTTAGGAAATAACACTTATTTAATTGAATTCTTGCTTAATCCAAAAATAAGTTGTGGAATTTAATTGAATTACATATTTTAAGTATATCATATCCAACAGGGAAATTCATTTACAAATGAATTCTACATTTTAGATTCATTGATTCCTAGCGGAGCTTTAAAATTTTTGAGGATTTCAGGGTCCAGCAAGTTGACTTCTATATGTCATACTTTCTTTGTAGTATATTGCTGGATTTGAAATCTATGATGTTGATTGAAGGCTGCTACCCCCCAACCTCTTTCTGCCTGTGTCCTTCTATGCCCAATTCAAAGTGGGAAGATTTATGCCATTTTCTACTGACTGTGATGATGATTTTTATTTTTCAGACAAATAAAGATCATTTAGGTTATACATTTCTCATTTTAATTTTTTTTGGGATCTATTTGTATTACTAGTTATTTGAAATGATTGAGAATTTGAAATTTGGTGTCTTGCTGATTTTATATGGTTTTACACTTAAACACAAATTCCAAATGCTCAACCATTTCAAATGATTAGCTATCCAAATGTACCTTTAATGTTTTCTGAAAACATGGAGGTTAATTCATCACTCTTCACCAAGATTTTTTAGCCTTGAGGGTAATTTTTGTGTTAAATCTAAAGTGAGGTTAAAGGCATGATAAGGAGTCTAAATATTCACAAATCCTACAGGCTTAGTTTGAAATACTTTCTTATTTTCATCAATTGGTGCAGGTTGTGGATGTTGGCAACTTGGAACTAGTACATACCTTCACACCTCGGCACGAGGAATATGATGAGGAATTAACACCCACAGAGCCTCCTATAACTAAAATGTTTACCAGTGGTGATGGGCAGTGGTTAGCAGCCATCAATTGCTTTGGAGATTTATATATATTTAATCTGGAGACCCAAAGGTATTTAAGCATACTGTTTTTGCAATCTCTATTTGGATGTTGCATTGCATTATTTTTAACATGAAAGTAACTTTGTTTTAGTTATGGCATTTGCATATCATCATTTGTTTTTGTTTGTTTTTATTTTGAGATCAATAATACCTACATTCTTAAAGAATTTCTATTGAAATGGTTGCTGATATGAAGAGCTTTATATATTGGCTAGTCCAATTAGGATGAACAATGTTACAGGCAGAGGTTCCAGTGAAGGTTTTAAGATTTTATCAAAATTCTGATTTAATTCTATTTTTTTTAAAACTAATAATGCAAATAACTGATTTCTCTTTCAAAGGTATGGGTTTTATATATAGACTGAATAAGTTTGAGCTACTTGTTATCCATGTGTTGTGAAACAGCTTAAGGTCTACCAACTTTGTTGATTATCCATGATTTATTAGAAACCTTTTGATATTTGAGAAGTTTTTTAGAATGGAAAGGGATATTTGGATGCTTAGTTTGACTCAACACTTATTGATTATTCAAATCTGTGATTATTAAAAAAATCTTGGTTGTTGATACATTTTGGAATTATATCAAATTCTTTTAATTTTATTGATTCAAGTTGTGAACTAGAATTAGTATTACAATTTTGTCATTCATTAGCATTTTGTTCAAAATTGCCATTAATTTGATAATGTAGATGCTAAATAGGAGTCATGGGGCCCACACTATGTTGTGGAGCAAATGTGACATGGACTACTTCTTGAAGCACATATGGTTATCAAAACATATGAGCTACTGTCAAATAGGATTTTGACTTTCAAGTCGTATATGTTTCAAGATGTGGAATTCATGTCAAATCAACTCCTTAGCACAATGTGGACCCTAACACTTATTCAATGTTGGAGTTAACAAATTAATGGCAATTTTTAGCAAAAAGATGATGGAGGATGTAATAGATAAATTTAAAAGAATTGAATATAATTATAAAAAGTGCCAAGTTCATGTTTTTTCTTTTCTTTTCTTTTTTATCAATAGACCTTGTGTGAAAAGGGTTACTATGATGGAAATCTGTTGAATATCATGCTCTGCATATTTTCATTCTGTTGCTTGATCTTCTTAGGTATAATTAATAATATTTTATTCTTGTGGAACAGACAACATTGGTTTATATCAAGATTGGACGGTGCATCTGTTACAGCTGGCGGTTTTCCTCCTCAAAATAACAATGTGCTTATAATCACAACCTCTTCAAACCAGGTGTATGCATTTGACGTGGAGGCAAAACAGTTGGGAGAATGGTCTATGCGACATACATATGTTTTGCCCAAGAGATACCAAGAATTTCCTGGGGAGGTCATTGGGCTGTCATTCTTACCTTTATCAAGCTCTGTTATTGTTTACAGTGCCAGGTACTGCTCTCTCCTTTTTAGGATTGATTTTTATGTTAATTTCTTCTATGGTTAAAGTAGACGATAAGAAATGTGTTCAAGTATCATTTTCTCTCTATTTTGCAAGAATATATTCACATAATAAAATCTGAAGCTTAGATTCTGCTTATGGTGTAGGGTAATGTGCTTGATTAATTTTGGGATGCAAGTGGATAGAGAAGAGGACACTGATTTGGTAAATGGCCAATTTTCTCCGTTGAAGAAGTTACAAAATAATCTTATTAAAGGAAGATTGAAACGTAGGTTGAAAGAATGTCAAACGGATGCTAAACATCAAAAGAATTTTGAATTTCTTGCTTTCCGAGATCCTGTTTTATTTATTGGTAACCTTTCTGAAAATTCTATCTTGATCATAGACAAACCATGGATGGATGTGGTTAAAACTTTCGATACCCCTCCCGTACACAGACATATATATGGGACATAACTGCTACGTTGGTGGTTCTTCACAGCCTTAAATGGAGGAATGCTGATGTGGCAATTGATCCCACAATTTTGACATTAGATTTAAGGGTTTTTTTTTTTTGGTCATATTGGATGGGGTTGGGGGAGTTGGGAGGGGTATTGAGATCAAAAGCATGTTGTCAATTGTATTCCTAAAATAATTCCTGATTTGTTAAAAGTAGCAATTGTCTTACCATATTTTTCTTTTTACCTTGTTCAAATTCATGTGTTTGGTCTTGTAAGTGCATCATAGATTCAATGAATTAGTAAAATCTTTGTACTTCTCCTGTTTGTATTCCTTTTTTTTTTTGTCATTATTTTATTTGTTAGGAGAATATTCATAGAAAGTAACTCGTTTGAGATTTCTGTTAGGGGATAAAAAAACGCTTTTAGAATTTTTTTAATTTAATTAATTGATTTTTATTATTTTTTATAAATTGCTTTTTTAAATTTGCTTCTGGAAAAAATATCAGACTATCTGCTTCTGAAAAAAAGTTTTAAAAAGCATATAAAATTTTTGTTGAAAAGAGCTTTAGGGAAACTCAATCCCATACGGGCAGGCTTGTGTGATTATGTTTCAAGTTTTAAGTTTGTCTTTGTTTTAAGTTTGCAGCTCTTTGATTAGGACAAGAAAATGATGGTTGTGTCATGGCTTGCTTTTCTAGGTTTGTGTTTACAAGGATATTATGCTGATATATGAAAGGAATAAACACTGGATTTGGTCACCGAATTTTCTACTAATGTATTTATATATTGAAAAAATATAAGGTTTTTACCTATATTTTGGCTTCAATTAATTATCCAATGGAAAATGCACTAGTCCTTTGAAACAAAAAAAATTAGGAACTAAGTTTTTGATTTAATTTAAAAATGATTTGGCTTATTAATATAAGAACAACTTTATAAAAAAGAATGGTTTCATCAAGAAGTAAATAATGAAATGACAATAAATAAATCAAATGGCATTTATAAGGATGAATGCCAATTGTAAAACATGTGAACAATAAAAAAGAAAAGGCAAATAAAGAGTAATTCAAATTACATTTAAAACTAATGAAATAGAGGATATCTCCTTTAATTTTTATGAATATTAGGAAAATCACACATTTTCCAAAATGAGAAAGAGATGAGGAAGATAAATTATTTATTTTAGATATGGATTTGTTACTTGAGAATTTGATATTAAGTATGCCTACATATCTCTTTAAATGATAATTAAAATCCACGCAGTTTTTTTCATTTTACAATAGAAAGTTTGTTTATTTTATTTTTAATTTATCATGGTTTGGTGATTTTAGAAGAAATGAGTAGGAGAATGTGTTTGCCTTGATTGAATTTAAAAATAAGAAGAGAAAGATGTTATACTTAAAAGTCAAATCAAATCAAAGAAAAATAACCTAGTGGCCATGCATAGTGAATAAAAATATTTCCAAAATATTAAAACCTAATTTAATCCAATGATAATTAAATTAGGTGGATTAAAACCAAGGAGTAATTAGTTCTAAAAATATTGTATTAAAGAAAATAGAAAGAAAATTAAAAGAATGCAATGAACAACCGTCAACTAAACATTTAGGGGTGAGTTGAAATAAGGTGTGAGGCTCTTATTTATAAAAAAAGTGGTGGGGAAGCACAAAAGAAAGTTTCGATGTGGGATTGAAGTTAAAAAGCAAGCAGAGGGGAAACCCGCAGGTTGCACCTATTTGCAGGCTGCACCTGCTGATTCACAGGGTTTCCCTGCAAAAATGGTATGATTTTGACTGCTTTATCTATTTTTCGTATATTTTTTGTTCGCTTAGATTTTGATGATCCTGAGGGCTGTCTAAGGGTCCGCGAAAGTCTGTTCAAGTGTCAAATACTATTTTTAGAGTGCAAAATTAAGTGTTCACACACACACATATATAAAGAAATAATCCAATTATTAGTTATTAATAATATTTTAAATATATTTAAGGAAATTTTGGTAAAATTAAATATAAGGATGATTTTATTAATTAAAAAATTACTAACAACTCTAGCTTTGGCCTAATAATTTCCACTATGGTAATAGCTCCACTCATTTTGAAATAGTATGATAAACTTGAAGAAATTTTTAATAATTTATCTAAACAATTTTTTGAACATTCGGAAAGATATTTGATCGTGAATTTATTTTCATGTTGTATGTTACCATTAGACTGTATATGTATGGGTGTATACAATCACTTTTTCAATAACAATACCAAACATAATCAAGTTACAAAGTGTTTGATGTGATGTGATGGGAGGAAACCATGGAATAGATTCCCTTCTTATTGACAACACAACAAGAAGAAGAAGAAAAAGCAAAGCAGAGTAAAAGAAAATGATTATTTTCTTTTATTGTTCCTCCACCTTTGAGAGACAGAACCTTACAAAAAAAAGAAAAAGAAAAAGAAATAAAAGATGTGGTTCTTGATCTTGAGCAAGTGAATGTGATGAAATTAGGCCATAATTTAATTGATTAATTAGTGAATTAATTTCACTAATTATCAATCCCAAGCATCTTTCTCATCATGAGCACAAATTCATAGACCTTTTCTGGGTCAGGAAGAACTTTGGCAACACTATCATTTTGAAGACATCTCTTTATCCAAGCTGAAATTTTGGGACAATGATCTTCAATCTTGAAATTCCCTAACTTCTCAACAGCCAAAAACCAACTGGTTAAAGGGATTCCTATAATATCAACAAATCCAAAACTCTCCCCAGCAAAGAAATCTTTCTCTCCAAGACTTCCTTCCAACACCTTCAATATCTCTATCAACTCCTTCTTAGCTGTCTCTACAGCCTCCCCTTTGCCCAGTGCCATACTTCGAATTGTATCAAATACCTGTCCACTCAACAAATGCTATGAGATCAGTTTCCTTATATTGGAATTTTCTTTGGGACATTCGAAGTTCTAAAATGACAGAAATTATTAGAATTTGAACCCCTTACCTTTTATATTATGAGACAGATACTCGACTATTAGACTATTAGCTCCATAATTATATAAATGAAATTTTTTGAAACATTTGTATCAATGATCAATGCCATCAAAGCTCTAGCACATGCCTTATCTAGGCTGGTCACAATTGAAACATTCCATAGTTGAAGACATAATTAATAATAAAAACAATATATTGATGAGATTGTAAAATTTGACTTAAGTTTTCGAGTGCTTCGGTAATTAGGCTTTTGGCCGGAAAGAAATTGGGTCATATTAGCATTGTTTTTTTTTAATTAATATACTTTGTGAGGATATTAGAGTATTACTCGATTTCAGATTCAATTTGATTAAAATTGAATTTGATTTAAATATTTTGAATCTAATTCAAGTAGCTTATTTAATTTATCACATGAGTATTATAATAATTAAAACCGATTCAATTTATTATTTGAGTTACTCAAAATTGAACTCAACCCTATTAAAACTTAATAACCGCATTAGGGTAACATATTTTTTGAGTCTAGCTCAAGTAACTTCTCAAACTCACAACCACTACTCATAATTGTCATAATGATAGTAGAAGAAAAGAAAACTAACCTTTTTGTCAATGTAATCGGCCCAAAAGCGGGCTTGAGAACGTTCATAAGGACAAGGAGGAAGCAATGGTGGTGAAGGCCATGTCTCATCAATATAGCCAACAATGACAGTTGACTCACACAAAGGCTTTTCATTGTGCAAAAACACAGGCACTTGCTTGTAAATTGGGTTTGATTTCAGCAGCAATTCACTCTTTCCCCCAAACAAATCTTCTTCTCTTGTTTCATAACTTAGCCCTTTTTCTTCTAATGCTATTTTTACCCTCATACAAAAAGGACTAGCCCAAAAATCAAGTAGAATCACCTCATCTCCCTTAGACATTTTTTAATTTTTAGTATATTAATCAATTCTTCTTCTTCTTTTTTTTTGGTGGTAGGAAAATAATGAAGCTATAGCAATTTATAGAGGAGGTGATAGTATCAAAGTTTGTTTTCCATTGAAGTCTTCTTGTTTTATCCCCACCATGAGATGCTATAAGTATTGTGATTATCGTTGCCTAGTGCATGGCATATGTTACCACGCCACAATGTAATGTAATGGATAGATGTTAGTACATACATTTATCATCGGAAAATGTAGTGAGATAAGAATGTATGGAATAAAAAATGGTATCAGTAAAAATAGATAAAAGAGTTATATTGACTAAAATATCTCATTACTCATTGGTTTGAATATATGAGATAAGGCTATACACATGGTGTAAACAAAAATTTTCCTTTATCATTAGGATAAATTTGTAAGGGCATTCAATTTTGTCTGCATATGGCATTAGTGTTAAAAAATATATATATAATATTTTAAATATGTCGACAAAATCATTAATAAATTGCTTTTCTATATAATTATAAATGAAACTATAATTTTTGAAAATATAATTTTCAACCTTAAAACTAAACAAATTAAAAGTGTTTTTGTCTATATTTTGCTAAAAAGCACTAGCAGGATGTTTATTGTTTATTGAAACTTGAAGGTGATATAAAGAACTTTAATAAAATTGGTTAAATTATTATTATTATTTATGATGTTTGGTATGCATATGAGAACTGATTTTAAATTTTAAATTTATAAAATTAGTTATACTTTAATTAAATTGTATATATAATTGTAATCTATATACTTATAAAGTATAGTTGAAATTTAGAGAAAATATTTCATTATTAGGTGAATAATTTTAAATGCTTTTGGCCTTCTTTGAGAGTTGGAATAAAAAGGGAAATGAAAAGAAAAAGGAGTAGCATAACAATTATCATTTGTTTGGGAATTTAATGACTCCGAGAAGAAAAAGGAAATTAAGAGTCCGTTTGATATCATTTTTTATTTTTTGTTTTTCAAAAACAAAAAAAATTTTAAAAATCAGAATTTATTATTTTTTATTTTTTTTTCAAAATGTTTCTGGATAAATATAAAAGAAATAAAAAATAATAATTTTTTAAAAATATTTTTTAATACTTATTTTTTTTGAAATTAAAAAAAAAATAAAAAATAGAAAACCGCAGTGATACCAAACGCCTCCTAAATGATTAGTTATCCTATCAAATCTCACTTTTTTATCCCTTCAAAATTGAAGAAATAAGATATATTCATTCTTAATAATAATAATAATAATAATAATTTTTGTTCTTTTAGTTTAATCTCTTTGTTTATTTCTTAAGAGTCCCACCCTTCCTCATTTTTTTTGAATCAAATCCGGAGGAAATATTATTGATAATACTCATTCAACAGGATATTTCTTGCAAAATGAGGAACTTCCTGCCAAACAATGGGGCTAGCATAGGAAAAAGATGCCTTAGCAAAAGTATAGGCAACTTCATTCGTTTGCCTCTTTACAAAAGATACAACCAAACCCTGTATTCTAGTAAAAAAAGAACGACATTGGCCAATAATAGTACCAAACTTAGAAACATCTAAAGATGAAGAGTACAAACTATCCACAACACCCTTGGCATCCATCTCAATTTCAATATTTTGGTACCCCATATGATAAATCAAAGTGAGAGCTTCCAAAAGAGCCAATGCTTCTGCTTCCTTGGGATGAAATAAACCTGGAAAAACTCTAGTTAGACCAGGTACAAAGATGGCACGATGATCCCGGATCACAAAACCCACTCCTGTTGCCAAATAATTTGAGGAGATTGAAGCATCAACGTTGCACTTGAGCTTTAAAAAATTTGGTCATGTCCAAACTCGACAACTCGAAGATGGAATTGCGAGAATAGAGCCGTTTCCATGTGATTGTGCATTAAGCCATGCACTATGAAATGCCATGCGTGATAAAACTACTTGGGAAGGTGTACAATATTTTTGAGACCATAACCAAGCATTTCTTTGACCCCAAACCACCCAAACCAGCATGCAACACCTAATCACAAATTTTGAATCACCCAGAGAAAAAAAGAGTTATAGCCAATTAGCAATTGACATAGCATTTCCAAATGGGACATTCATACTCGCAACACTCCAGCAATCCACAACAAAAGGACAGTCCAAAAATAAATGAAGTTCATGCTCTCCATAAGAACCACAAAGAACACAAACATTTGGAACATCCAATCCTCTCATAAATAAATTATCTCTAGTGGGTAGCAATTTAGAACAGGATTTCCATAAACAAAATTTCACCTTTGGAGGAATTTTTAAACTCCAAAACTGTAACCACTATGAATTATCAAGAGAAGATTGATCTTTCGACCTTAAATCCATGGCCACTCTATAACCAGATTTAACAGAGTATATCCCTTTAGAGTTAAAATGTTAGACTAGTTGATCATTACACCCATATCCAAGAGTAGGCAAAGACTGCATAGCCTGAATATCCCTATCATGGAAAAGCTCTTGCAATAACTTAATATCCCACTCCTTGGTCCCATGAATCCAAAGATATAAAACCCGTAGATTTTCCATACTGAAAACAAATGGAGAAGAGACAAAGTTATTATTATCTTTAAGCCAAGGATCATACCAAACTCGAACTGAAGAATTATCACCAATACGCCATCTACAACCTTTCTTAACAATAAATTTTGCAGACCAAATATTTTTCCAAACAAAGCTCGGGTTTGAACCCAATTGAGTTGATGAGGAAAATATTTAGCTTTGAGCACCCTGCAACCAAAAATTTGAAACCCAATTTAGCTAATAAAGCTAAATTAAAAGCATGTAAATTGCGAAAGCCTAAACCACCATCTTCTTTTCGTAGACATAAAGAATCCTAGCTCTTCCAATTAATCCACCGAACCCTAACCTCTTTCATACCCCACCAAAAGGAATTTATCATCTTTTGAAGTTCATCACAAAGAGTTACAGGTAGCAAAAAGACACTAATGTTATAGCTCGGGATAGCCTGTGCAACGGACTTAATTAGAATCTCCTTGCCTGCTTGAGAAAGGAAATGCCCCTGCCATCCTTGAATTCTTCTCCATAAACGATCTCTCAAGTATGCAAAAATAGCTTTCTTTTTCCGACCAATCAGAGAGGGCACCCGTATCAAGAGAAGAATTAATAGATAAACAATTTGAAATAGCATCTCGATCGACAGATTGAACATTCAGACTATAAAAAATTCCAGACTTAGCAAAATTAATTGCTTGCCCTGAGTCTCGCTCATATTGTTGAAGAATATCCTAAACCGTCATAGCTTCTCTCATTGTTGCCCAGAAGAAAAAGAAGCTATCATCTGCAAATAATAAATGAGAAACACTAGGAGCCGTATGACATATTATGATCCCACGAATACTATTAGATTGCTCAACATGAGAAAACAATGAAGAGATACCCTCAGCATACATAATTGTTGAAACCAAGGTTCCATATGTGATTTTGATGATATAAAATATTATTACTACTAACAAATTTGTTTAGTGTTATTGTTGTTAGTAGGTAATCTTTAATTGCTATTAATGCAATTAAGTGAAGAAATTGAATCAAGAAGATGAAAAGAAGCCTTGAGTAAATAAAGACCATGAAGTCAATATG
>CATKHJ010234967.1:0-17339 GCA_949750685.1 Vernicia montana
AAGAAAGAAGAAGAAAATATTAATTATATATAAAGAAAAGAGATGCAGAAAAAAAAAAGATAAAGATAAAGAAGGAAGAAAAATTATAAAAAAATAAATTAAGGAGAAAATGAGAAATAAAAAAATGATGAAGAATAAAAAAGATAAAAGAGTGAAATAAAGAAATTAAATTTAAATAATTTTATTTTTAAACGTCGCTAATCTATTGAATAAGTGAGAAAATAAAAAATTTAGGTTGGAAGAGTTTAGCGAGAAAAATTTTCATCGCTAAATATAAAATAAGCGGGAAAATTGAAAATTTTGGACGATTTTTTTTTTTTTGAGTTTAGCGACGGACAAATTCGTCATTAAATATAAAATAAGTGAAAAAATGAAAAAATTTTGGTGGGAAGTTAAAATTCAATAATTTAGCTACTAAATCTGATAGTCGTTAACTTTAGTGACTAGCGGTATTAGTAGCTAAATCAATCTCTAAATAGTTTGTGCCATCAATTTTTCTTCTCCTACTAGCACTTAGTATTAAATTAACGACTATTTTTCTTAGTCTCTACTTAGCAAGTAGTTTGCGATTAAATTTTAGTAGTTAAATATGGTGCCCTTTTTTTAGGTACCTTTAGCTACTATTTAGTCTCAAAATAGCCTCTAAAATGTAATATTTTACCAGTCACCTTAATATAGTTGCTAATTAGTCGCTAAATAGTTATTATAGGAGCGTAGTCTTTAATTTACTATTTTCTTGTAGTGTATGTATATATGATATTTTATTTTTGTATCAAAGTGCAACAAGTGATATAATAAAAAGTAATTAAAATTTTAAAAACAATAAAAATAAATAAATAATCAATTTGAAATAACTAGATTTTAAAATTTTCAATTTTCATGTAATTAAAAATAAATAAATAAATAATATGTGCAGTTCAGTAATGATAGTGGTGTGAATTGGGCTTTTGAGTACTGATTTTGGACAGGTGATCAATGGTGGAGTTGGATGAAGTAGGGATGATAGGATGGATGTTTGGGTATTTCTGGTTGTGTGAGAGATTTGATTAATTCTTTTATTTTTTTTGTTTTGTTGTTTGGTTGCTGGTTTGGTCTTTTGTTTGCTGCTACTGAGATTTTGTTTCTGCTTATCAGTTTTAGTGTGATCTGTTTGTATATAACATTCTTTGGAATAAAAAGTAATTTTTTCCAAAAAAACATAAAAATAAAAAAATAAATAATTAAACACAACTTATATTAAGATTTATATTAACTAATTTTGTGTCACATTTTGTGCTTTTTTATATTTTTATTTAATTTATATTTTTAAAAAATATTTTAAATACAATAAAAATTACTGAAAATATTATAACATGTGACATAATTAAATATTTTAAAATTATTTATTGTATGTTAATACATTATGCTAATATTTTTTTCATATAATTAATATAATATTAGCACGTCCATATATATATATATATATATATATATAGTGAACGAGCTAATATTATATGTTTTTTTAAATGAAACCAGTGGAAAATTATCAAAGAGTGTACTTGAACATCTCTACTAAGCAAGCACGAACCTAACACTCTCGATCATCTAACTCACCACCTAATATTATTAAAAAGGAAAGAAAAAAATATAACAAGAAACCAAAAGTTCAAAATTACAAGAACATATAATTATCTCTATCTTGAGCATCCAATACTAGATAATTATTACAAAACTGAGGAGCTTGAAACCACAATTGGTTATCAAAAAAAAAAAAAAAAAAAAAAAAAAACAAAAGTCAAAGCATATGTGGAGAGCTTAATTGTGCTAATATTATATTAATTATATGAAAAATATAATATATAAATATACATTATTTAAATAGTAAAAATTAATATAAATAAATTTGACATGTTTAGATAATGTATTTTTACTTTTTTTAATTTATATAAAATATAATAAAAATTAATTATAATAATATTTTGCTATTATCTATGTAATGAACCATCTTTGCAATTATATAATATAGTTTGCTCTGAAAATCAAACCAAAACCCTTAAATATGGTCAGGTGACAGTAGCTATAAATATATATATACTGGCCAAGAACAAACAAAATTATAATAAGCACATAAAAATATATAAAATTTGACCCAACATAAATATATACATATGAGAGAGAGAGAGAGAGAGAGAGAGAGAGAGAGACCAGTTAGTTCAACTGAAAATTACTGATAAGTTCGGTTCAATTCACTAAAAAAAAAATCAAATTTTAAATTAAATTATTTTTTGATAGGTTTCAATCAGTCAGATTTTTTTTAATAGAAATTTGATAAAATAAAAAATAAAAAAATTAAGAAATTTTATTCAAGACTATCGATGAACCATAAATCAATAATACGACAGGTTGGATCACTGATAGGATGTTTAAAATACAGATCCTAATGTGTCAACATGAATTATATGATACCGTATTGTAAAAAAAATAATAATAAAAGAACACCTTGACCCTACAGTACTATTCCTTAATTTTGGATTTTGTTTTGTTTTTTTGTTTTTAAGAAATGAAAATGATCATCACATCAGCAAGCATCAAATAAAGCTGCATAAACCTATGATCTCTCTGTTTCTGCCATTGCTGATTTATAGGTTAGTCCATACACAATGATTTTATTATATATATATAAATAAAAAAGATATATGGACCACTCTACTCTCCTATATATCCTTGTATAAATTAAAAACCCTCACAAGTTTCAAAAACCTTCACTAAAATGTACTCTGCTCTGCTCCCACTGATCACTCAGAACCCACAGTTTCCTTTTTTTTTTTTTTTTTAATTATATAGAAAGAAAAGCGTGTAACTGGCTTTTTAAAGGGCCAGTTAAAACAGAGCCCGTTAACATATAAAATCAAATGAAAGTGACGCAAGGGAACGGATGACAGATCATAGAGAGACACAACTACTTTACTCTGATTCGTTCCCCACCCACTCACTCACTCACTCTTTGTAAAAGCAAAACTCTTTGCTACCATTTCTCTGTTCTTAATTATAGTAATAATCATCCCATGAAATTATCTTTCCCTTTATTGTAATTTAAATTGAACCTATCCAACCTCCGCTATTTGTAATTATAGTGATGATTTTTGGCTATGCATGGTTATAGTGAGGAAGACCCACAAGCTCTTTCTCTCGATCCTCACTCCCACTCTCTTTGGTTCTGTTTGTAGATTTTTAAACTTACCGATTCTTAACCGACGGTGGAGGGGAAACGGTGGAGAAAAAATCGGTTGTTTGGCTGTCCTTGGCGCATGGAGGAGGTCTGGTCTCCAAAAGCTAAGTTCTTTAACCTGTTTTCTTTTGATTTTTCTTTAATTTTCCTCATTTTCTTCTCGGTTTCAATTTATGATTTAAGGGTTGAATAGGTTGTTCACTTCTCATATATTGGGCTGTCGTTTTTCTTCTTGAATCTTGGTTCGAATTAAACATGCACTAAAGCTAGATCTACAGATTTAATTATTTTTTGTTCTAAAAATTTTCAATCTAAGTTCCAAATTTCAAATAAATTTCTACTTATTATATTTTTATTCATGTACTTCATTTTAATCTGGGATTTCTTTATTTTTCAGTGATGGAGATATTGATGGGAAACAGTGAAATAATTATAGGACTAACATACAATTGCGGCCGCTTGTGGAAATTGAGAAGTTATCCCTTTGTGACGATGATTCAGGTCATCGACAAGGTAATTATAGATCCATATAAATATAATTTTTACTTTGCTCAATTTCATTTTAGCTGATGCATTGTTATTTTGCTATTATAGTGGAGGAATTGAATACTAAGAAGGTTTTCGTACGGCATTTTGAGACGGTTGGTAGCTCAGAGGCTGACATTGAGGTTGTGCAGTCAATTGTGGTCAGTATACAAGCTTTTTTTTTGCTGTTCTTATCAATTGTCAAATTCAAGTTAATTATATGCTTAGAAATGCTGTGTAAGAGTATGCTGCCTGTATTTGATTTTTTAAATTAGTTGCTGCTGCTTTTGCAGTCTAATTCTGGTGATGCAGTGGAAGGAAAACCAGAAAATGAAGAAAGAAAACAAAACTTTAAAAGAGATAATGTATGTTCCTTCTGTAGTGGTTAAGTCTTTCAGTTACTTAATTTCATCTAACAATGAGTATTTTGCATCTGTTGTATACAGAAAAAAGAGCAACTTCTTTCCAAGGGCAGAAAAAATCAAGAGGTGAGCATAGTGAAATTTTGATCAATTTAAATGAGTCTAAAATATATTATTTCATTTAGATCACCTTATGATGACATTTTTTTTTATTAGAAAACTGGATGTAAAATCTAACAACTATTTTTTCTGTCCTCTGAACTGAGAGATTTATGTGCAGCACTTCTTGAGAGATCACTATAGGTTTTTTGATTGTTGATGTCCTCTTATCTCTAGTTTGTTTCTTTGATGATAATAATTCTTAGGCTACTTATTAGTTGCAAGCATCTGTGTTTTGCACTGAAGCCACACAAATTGATTGATTATTATTCATTGCTCCTTGCTATATTATTGCCTTTAGTAGGACATCATCACTCTCTCTATGAGAGACGAGTAAAGTGGTACATGAAATAGTGACTGGTGAATCTTTGTGACTAGACATGTTCTTTGAGGAGAGAATTCAGAAATACAATGTTGATAGCTCAAATAAGCTTAATATAGGCAAAAGGAAAATTCAATGTAGTCTCTTCTGCTTCATTTGTGATGATAATGATGACACTGAACACTTTATATGATATTGGTGAACTAGAATGGTATCATTTGTTGACATTTTTGATGATTTATTTAAAATAAATACATTATGCCTGTACATTTTTTGTTTCATACAAGGGTTCTAAAGCTGTGATAACATGAGATTAACCCGTTTCTTCTATTAATTTTATTTTCTTTTTCATCAAGATGTATTCACGTGCTTATCTGAAAACTTATAGTGCTTAAGTCTTCTTAAACAAATGCAACTGGAGATTAAGGCTATGCTAAGTTGAATAGTTTATATCTTCAATTTATTATGAAACTTGGTAGTCTTTCTGTGGTAGACAAAATACAATCTTTCAACAAAGTTTATAGTCTGATTGACAACAATGTGATTACATCATTTTGGTAAGCAAAAAAGTGAGTTCTGTAATAAGGACTATGAGGTGAATCAAGGTACTATAGCTCCATGGTCCTGTAGATTCTTGGTCAGATGATCTCTGAGACAACATGTAGGTCTCCATCTCATTTTAGGTATTTTTCATATTCCAAGTCAAACTCTAGGCAGAAGGGAGCTTGGTTTGATAGGCTTGATGATCTATTGTGTAGCTATTGTGTTTATATCATTGTTTGAGATTATCCTTCCAGATTATTGGATATGTGAATTGTTGATTAATTTCATTGATTTGATTGAAATTATGGTTGTTTTAGAAGCCATTAATTTTTTCTGCAAATTTTTAAAGAGACAGAAAAAATGGAGGAGAAGGAGAGAGAGGGACTAAGGCCAGATTCGAGGAGAGGTTCAGAACTAACAAGATTCGGTGGTTCTTTACAAAGCTCAGGTTTTGAGTTTAATTTTCAGTGTTCATTTTCAGAATTTTCTCGGTTTCTTTCCTTTAAATTATAAAAAAGAGAGTAAAAAAAATAACATAGTAATAAAACAAAACTAGGAGAGAAATATTAAAAATTATTATTTGCAAGTATTTACCATGCATCAAAATTTTGTATATAAAATTATTTCTAGTAATTTTTATGTACAAATATTAATAAATTTTTTTATTAATATTTTAGTAATTATATTCAAATAAAATCTTTTATAATTATGAAAATTAAAAAATATTTTTTACAATTTTTAATACTTGAAAATATTATATTTAAATAATATATAAAAATTAATAATTTTAATTAATTAAAAGTTTTACATAATTAATAATATAAATATAAATTATAAAATTAAAAAAAAAAATTGAAAAGCCAATTTTGCATGCATGAGTGGCGACCCTGCAAGCACAACTTGCTTTTATATGGTGGACACTATCCGCGGATTGAAATTAATGGCGGACAGCTTTTATCCGTCGATTGAATTGGTGGATAGAATTTCTCACGCCATGTCAGTCTATTTTCATTCTAAGTGCATGTTCAATAATTCTCAATATTTTGCTCCTCATTATATTATAAACAATTAATTTTTTATTTTAATTTTTTTTGAAAAATATGCATACTTCAATAAAACTTTCTATTTCACTTTCTATTTTATTATTTTATTAATAAATATACAATTTCATTTCTTTATACATAAATTTATAATTTCATTTTCTTTACTATACATAAAATTTTTGTAATTAAAAATTATAATCTTTTTACAAATATTATAACAAATTATTATTATTATTATTATTATACTCCATATAAAATTTTTACAACTAAAAAAAATATAATTTAATAAAAATATTATAACAAACTATTATTATTATTATATTATAATTTTATTTCTTCTACTTTACATAAAATTTTTACTACTAGAAAAGAATAATTTGATTTAAAATATTATAAAATAATATTTTAATAATAATAAAATTTTAATAATAACAATAATAATAATAATTTAAAAATGAAATAAATGAAAAAAAGAAAAAGAAAATATTAAAGGGAAAAAGAGAGAGAAATAATAAAAAATGTCTTAGGAGTTTTGAGAGCCATTTTTTTTTTCCCTTAAGTTTAAGGAGAGAGATTGTGACTCTTAAAAATTTTTAGGGAATGAAGAAGATTTAAGAGGTTTTTGAAAATATAATTATTGGACATGCTCTCTAAAATAGAGAAAGATAGAGATTTAAGAGCTTGTTGGGGTTGCTCTAAGATAGGAAACAATTTAAATTTTACCCTAAAATGGGAATTAAAGAATTTTTGCTCTAAAGATGGAAATAATTTAAACAAAAGTCTTAAATTGGTAAAAAGCCCGGCAAACTAAATTCAAATTTAGGTTTAGTCGTATTAACCTTAAATTCTTGACTAAATTAATGCCAAAAATAAATATGAATTTAAATTAATCAAACATTGACCCCATTAATTCGGTTTTTTTCATTTTTTATACATACTTTTAATATATTTCAAAAATATATATATATATATATATATACATACTTTTAATAATTTCTACGTGCCACATTAAGCACATGAAATTTAAGAGCTTATCAATAGAAGGCATTGTAATTTTAAGGCACTGTAAAACCACCTAATATCATATACCAGGTTTTACAAGTATAGTATAATTAAGTAAACATAAAATAAAAGAACAAGACAAACTCTCCACAACACCATGCAACATTTGACTACATATAAAAGAATCACCAGCTATTTGAATTATACAACCCAGAAAAGTCTCTAAAAAAATAAATTTTGATGATAAAAGTTAACATCATAAATTTCCTTGCTTCCCTTACAGTGTCACAGAGAGCATACCTGATTTTGTTGCTCTTACTGTTTTTTTTTCATAAGTTAATCCGCAAGTAAGAAGTCTAGAAAATGTCAAAAAATCTGGGGTATTCTTATTCCTTTAGTAAATCAAGGGCAAGATAAGAATAAAATAAATAATCTCAATTTCTTCATCATACATATATTTCAAAAGGTATATGCACATTAATTGGAGTCGTTTCTTTTACCGAGTCAAAAATTAAGTTGTACTAGGAAAGATATGGTGGAAACATTTTGAACAATAATGATCACTTATCATTTAGGCAAATAGTAGACAATTTTGATTAATTTAACATTGACATAAGAGCTGCATTAGATTTTATGAAACGTCACGGAGTAATGACAACAGTCGATTATGAAACTAAAAATAAGAATGAGGTTAGTATAAATTAATTTTGATCTACACTGCATAATAATTTAATTAGTTGCTATATGTTATACGTTTTATATTATAAGTTATTAATTTTTTGATTTTTTTTTATATTATTGACAATATATAGTGTCATCACACTATCAGATATTATAAAGAGTTTGATTTAACCTTAAATATTTAAGGAGTAATCCAAGATCTTGTAGTATTTAGACCTCTTATAAAGTTGTTGGAGGCTCGGATGTATTTTTTTTTTTATATATATAAAGATAGCATTTATCTTGGTGAAAAAAAATTTGTTGCACCTCAATAAATTATTTATACTTCATGGGAAGAACTACAAATAGAACCACCATCAAACACTTAAACTGTAATCATCGTGGGATATGGTTGTCAGGATGAACTATAGTATTACATAATCCAGAATAGCTATGGAGAAGGGTAGGGTGACAAAAGATTTGAAAAGGTTGCCGCTGATGCAATGGCAGAGATATTTTCAATTCAATTGTAGGACAATTGTATGTTGGTCCTATGATTGAAGGGATCCCATGTTGGTCTTATGACTAAAGAGATCCCATGGGATCGCTTCAGTTATAGAAACAACATACAATTGTTCTACAATTGAATTGAAAATATTTCTGTCATTGTATTGGCGGCAACCTTTCCAAATCCTTTGTCCCCCACCATTCTCCATAACTATTGTAGATTATGTAATACTAGAGTTCATCCTGACAATCATATCCCACGATGGTTACAGTGTGAATGTTTGATGGTGGTTCTATCTGTGGTTCTTCCCATGAAATATAAGTAATTTGTTGAGGTGTAACAAAATTTTTTTCACCAAAATAAATGTCATCCTTATATATAAAAAAAATTCATCCGAGCTTTCAGCAATCCTGCAAGGGATCCAAATGCTATAAGATCTTAGATCATTCCTTGAATATTTAAGGATGGACCAAACTCTTTATAATCTTCTGATAGTGTGATGACACTATATATTGTTAATAATAGAAAAAAATCAAGAAATCAGTAACTAATATATATCATATAACATATATCAACTAATTAAATTATTATGCAGTATAGATCGAAATTAATTTATGCTCATCTCATCCTTATTTCTAGCTTCATAATCGACTGTTGTCATTATTCCGTGACGATTCATAAAATTTAATGCAGCTTTTATGTCAATGCCAGGTTAATCAAAGTTGTTTGCTATTTACCTAAATGATAAGTGATCATTATTGTTCAAAATCTGTCCATCATATCTTTGTTGGTACAACTTAATTCTTGATTCGACGGAGGAAACGACTCTAATTGAGGTGCATATACCTTCTGAAATACAACAATATATAAAATGATTAAATATAAAAAACATACATAACAATATATGTATGATGAAGGAATTGAGATTATTTATTTTGTTCTTACTTTACCTTTGATTTACTACAGGAAGAAAAATACATTTTCCTTATCAGTAAACCTCAGATTTTCTGACATTTTCTAGACCTCCTACTTGCGGATCAATCTATGTAAAAAGAGTAGTAGGAGTAATAAAACTAGGTATGCTCTATGTAATAGTGTAATGGAAGCAAGGAAATCTGCGCTGACAACTTTTATCATCAAAATTTATTTTTTTGAAGATTTTTTTGGGTTGTATAGTTCAAACAGCTGGTGGTTCTTTTATATGCAATCAAATGTTGCATGGGGTAAAATGATATATTTAATGTTCCAACTTGGCAAAATTAGACAATTGAATATGTGAACTTTCAAAAGTTTTAATTAGTGTGTGAACCTGTAAAATAATGACAATCAAGTATAATTTACTAGTAACCTTATAAATAACGCTAACGTGGATGAGAGATTTTAATGCGCTGATTTGTAATGTTCTAATTGGTTGGTGGAAATAACATGGAAAACTACATCTGACTCAATTCAAAATAAAATTTAAATGAAAAATTTTGAAAACAAAAAAAATTTAACCAAAAAAAATCTTCAAAAATAAAAAAAGAAAAAAAGAAAAGAAAAAGAAATCTAGGTATGGGTTTTAGATTACTAAATTGAAAATTGAAAGGAATCTAATTCAATTCCAACATTTTCTCAAAAACTAAACAGAAAATAAAAAAAAAATGGAAAGGAATGGAAAACTGACTCTGGATCTTGCAAATTTCTTGCTTGGACTGTGCTTGCTCTGAGCTTCTCTTCTCTGGCAATGAATTGACAAGCTGGGAGGCGGATCGACGGTGGCTTTGCCACCCATGCAATGCTTCGACGCCTTCAAGCTCCACCATTCAGGCCACTGCTCAAGCTTCTCCAGTCATTTGCTCAATTCTTTGTCAAGCATTGCATCAAACAACATACATGCAGTAACCAAATCTTCAAAACCTTTAGCATAAACAGCTACAAGACTTTAATAATGAGTGAAGACTCTAATAATGGCATTAAAAGGAAACAAATTGGGATTTTGGAGTGGATTGAAAACATGGAAAGCAATATGAGATGGGTAAGCCTGTTTGCAAGATCCCCCTGTTTGCAAGCCTCAAGGTACTCTTTTTCTTTCTCTCTAATGGGTCTTGATTTATAATTAGTTTTGTTTGGATTGAATTTGTTTTTGATAAGATTTAATGGGTTTTCTTTTTTTGTTTGTTAAGTAATAGTTGAATTTCTTTATTTAATGCTCAGTTGTCTCTCTTTTTTTGAATCTGTTTGGTTGCTGGAAAAATCGAGAGAGAGCTTGTGGATCTGTGTTTTATGATCTTTATTAAGTTTTTCATATTAGTTTTGCATGTCTGTTTTTCTTAATTTTATGATTGAGTATATATATCTAAATTTTTTTTTTTTGTTAGTTGGTTAATTTATATTTTTTGATTCTACTTCCAATTTCATATTTCAGTTGATAGTTACAACAACAATTTTGAGCATTCTTGGCGGCCGTACCTTTTCATTCATGCCCAATGAGGGATTGTATATGGGCATTTGGGTTTGCTTTGGATTTAGAGTTTAAACTATAATATGGGTTGATTTTATTTCTAGTTTTTCTATTTAATTTTTTTTGGGTTTTGATTTTTTTTTTAAATTATATTTAGCTGTTATGTGATATTATGTGCTAAGTTGAAATTATAATACTATTCGTATTTAATTAATTATTTCTTTTGTTATTTTAGTTCTTAAGATATAAAAAATTTATCATTGATGATGCTTTTTGATTTTAGGATTTTATTAGTTTATTAATAATAGTGCTGTTTGTATTTTTAGCTTGAAAGGTAAATTATAATATTTAAATTTTTTATATGTATTTTTAACGAAAATATATAGTATATGTATTTTTTTTAATTGCAGATTTTCTAGTTGTATGGCGAGAATTAAGTGCTTCATGGATGATGTCTTTTTAATGTTAATTTGCAAATAAACATTATAGATGTTAATTTGCAAATAAACATTATGAACAATGTATTTAAAAAAAAAAGTCATATTTAGCATATAATATATTTATATATTATAATGCATTAATGCTTTGTTTTATATTATTACTTTGCACTATATTATATTATTACTTTGTGTGTATTGAAATCCAATGATTGAATTACATCATAATTCAGTCCATCCATAATAGATGAATGTCAATTTTTAAGTATAAAATGTACTAGCTGTTTAAATTAAATTAAAATTTAAATAATAAAATTTAAATTATAATAGTAATCCAGCCCGTTAACAAAGTTATTTATTTATTTATTTTTATTTTTTATTACAGGCAAGTGAACGGTACCAATGAACACTCTTAGCTCTGTTAATTTTTTTTTCATTTTTTTATTAGACATAGCAAGTGAACGCTACCAATGAATTGAACTTAATTTATTTTCTATGGTTTGATCACTTAACTTTGAATAAATTACCTCATGTTTTTAATTAATTATTTATTATGTGCTTAAATTCTTCAACATATTTCGTGTCGAAAAAATTATATATTTTAATTGTTCAATACTTTTAACTATATTCATTTAATAATGTATTGATAATATATTTATATTTTATTTCCTACTATTTTCTAACATTCAAATAAAAGAAAAATAAAATTGTAAGTTATTAATAAATATAATATATATGCAAATAATAATCAAATTTAATTTAACTTAACTCTTTGATTAATTTAAAAATATTTCATGATTAAATTAATTTTAAAATTATACATTAATGTTAAACCCGCAACATCGCCGAATAAACTATATAACACTTTTTTTCACCACCACCTAGTTTACTAGTATTTACTCTTAAATTTATCTTTTAATAGTAAAATAATATATTTTTAATTATTTAGGCTATAATGGGTCAGTTAGAATTTGACTCAATGTATAAGTCAATAAATCTATTTTCAAAATAAAATAGGTCCCTATTATTTCATTTAGTAAACTACTTAATTTTCTATTAGTTTTCTCTAATTTAAATGATGAATTATTATTTAGTTTATGAAATTTATTAAAATACAACTCATAGTAATTTAGTTAATTAAATTTATTAAAATACATCACATAATTAGTGTATTGTTATAAATAAATTATTATATGTGGATTATAATATAGAGTTATTTCAGTGAAAGTCATAACATATTTGTCTCTTTCTTGTGTTGATGATACAATACTTGCATCTCCTACTTTGCCACAAGAGATGGCATATATTTCCTATGAATAGAGTGCACGAATGAGGCTCTTTTGTTGCTATTATTAGTATAATTTTCTTTTACTTCAAAATAAAATATCTATTATTTGTTATGGAGTTGCGAGGTTGAATATCAGACATGAAAATGTAAATCAGACTTGGAAGGTTTCCAAAACTTCCTTTCTTTGAAGCCATCAATATTTTAGCAATTGTATTATTATTATTATTATTATGTGATGCTATTTAATTTTAATTAATATAGTTCTTAAATAACTTATATTTTAAATTCTTGTAGAATTAAATAAATTAATATAATTCTTGAAAAACTAATATTATCTACAGTTCTTAAAGAACTAATTAAATAAATATAATATAAATTTCTGAAAAATTGGTACCTAAGTTCCTAAATAACTAAGTATCATGAATTCCTGAAAAATTAATATCCTAATTTGTTAAAAAACTGATACCATACGTTTTTGAAAAACTAAATTTATTATCTGTAAGTCTTTGGAAGATTGATTTAATTATGATATTATTCTCTTTAGAATACAATTTAGACATGTTTAAAATCACTTTATAACTGAAATTGTGAAGTGTTAAAATTATAAAATATAATATGTTATAGAAGACATATACTATTTTTAAACTTTTAACATGCTCTTGCAGCAGCAATATAGAGAATTAAAATTTACAAAATAAGTTGAACTTATTGCTTGCCTTCTAGTAGCTAAAAAAAAGAGAATAATGAATTGCTAATATCTGTAAGTTTTTGGAAAATTGATTTAATTATGATATTATTCTTTTTAGAATACAATTTAGACATGTTTAAAATCACTTCACAACTGAAATTGTGAAGTGCTAAAATTATAAAATATAATATGTTATAGAAGACATATACTATTTTTAAACCTCTAACATGCTCCTGCAGCAGCAGTATAGAGAATTAAAATTTACAAAATATTTTGAACTTATTGCTTGCCTTTTAGTAGCTAAAAAAAAAGAAGAGAATAATGAATTGCTAATGAGAAATCATCAAGTTAGGTTCACTAGTACATCATCAACCCCCTGAAGTGGATGTTATAGATAACCAAAAGTCAAAACTCGAGATACATTTGATAGATTAAGAGAACTCTGTAACAGAAATAACTCACATAGAGGTACAATTCAGTGCAATAAATAGACTCCTTGAATGAGTAATTGGTTAAGATTTTGCATTTTTATTATTTTTATTTTTATTGTTTTGTTGGATTATATCGATAAGTTGTTTATCCATATTATTTTGTATTATATGACTAATTTCATTATTATTTTATCCTTAATATACATGAAAAACATGTTGTGTTGAACCTATAGTTCAAGCATTGAACTTGTAGTTTAATAATTAAATCTTGAAGGTTTGGTATGACATGCCATTATGCATATCATATATACTATCTCTTTACAACTTGTACATGGATGTGAGCTTAATATTTCTCATCTGCGAGTTTTGGTTGTGCCATGTATGTATTAATAATACTACCTCAATATGCAAAAATGAGTCCACAAAGAATACTTGAAATTTATTTTAATGAGACACATTTCTCGATATTAGGGGAGAGAAAAACACATGTTAGTGCTAAAAAATGTTGAGAAATTTCCTGAAAGGAAGACGGTTTAAATAGTTTTGATCCACGTACAAGTCAAAGTGAACTAGAAGTTCAGAAAATAATACAGTTGCAACAAATTACAACTCAACTGTCATATACATTTTACATATGCTAAAAGAGTAACAAAGTCTCATATTCCAGCTGCTAATACCCTAATAATGGTTGTGGTTCATATTGAAAATAGAAAATCAATCGAGTTTGACACATGCCAGAAGCGTGGATAGTACAGTGGAACTAAAAGATAAAAATCCATGGAAAAAAAAGCAGCATCACTAAAAAAATCTCCTGAAGAGAAATCTCTTGAAGAGAAAGATCTCAGTCAAAGAGCAATAGTCAATGATGAGACACAGACTGAGATAATGGAATAATTAGATCCTCCAAATATGGCTCCTGGAATTGATGATCATATGAATGAAAATTATGAGATCTCAATTAATTTTGTTAATACAGGAGAAATATTTGATAGAAACTTATTTATCGTCGACAATGAATTTGCCTCAATAGTAGCTCTTGCTGTCTCAAGAGACAATATGGATTCAGAACCTATGAATATAAATGAATGTCAGCATAGACATGATTGACTATCATAGAAAGAAGTAATTCAGGCCGAGCTAGATTTGCTATTTAAACGCATGGTATTCGAACTTGTTATGCTGACTCTCCAAAATGTGAAATCAGTTGGGTATAAAAGGGTGTTTGTCCGAAAGCATAATGAGAATAATAAAGTGGTAAGATATAAAGCGAGGCTGGTTGCTAGGATTTTTCGCATAGACCTGGTATTGAATATGAGAAAACTTATTATCCTGTTATGAATATGATCACGTTCCGATGTTTGATTAGTATGATAGTTAAAGAAAGACTTGATACGCGCTTATGAAAATTATATTTATGTGAAAGTCCTATAAGGACTAAAAATACTAGAGATGATTGGACATGAAACACGCGACATATATTCAATCAAATTGCAGAGATCCCTGTATGGATTAAAGCAATATAGACGAATGTGATATAATTATTTGAGTGAATCCTTATTGAAAGAAGAATATATGAATAATACATTATGTTCATTTGTATTCATAAAAGGATCACAAAATGGTTATGTTATTATTGCAGTATATGTTGATGATCTAAATATCGTTGGTGCTCTTAATGAACTCAAATAAACATATACTTATTTGAAAAGTGAGTTCAAGATAAAAGATTTAGGGGAAACAAAATTTTGTGTCGGTCTACATATCGATTATTTATCCCCAAATAAGTCCTAATATACTAGTATATTTATGTGAAAAAGGTATTTAAACAATTTTGTATAGATAAATCCTTTCCCTTAAGCATACTAATGGTATTCGCTCACTAAAAGTGAAGAAATACTCTTTTTTAGGCCTAAAGAAGATAATAAAGAGTTTTTAATTGGTCATGAAGTACCATATTTGAGTGTTATAAGAGCACTCATATATCTTGCAAAGTGCATCAGGCCTAATATTGCATTTGCAAGAAAATTTCTTAGTTAGCTATAGCTCTGCACTTACCTAGAGACATGAGAGTAGTGTAAAAGACTTATTGTGTTATCATCGAGGTACTATTAATTTGGTTATATTTTCATATAATTCATATTTGACATTGGTCTACATGCGGATGTTGGTTATTTGTCTGATCCATATAAGGGTATATCTCATACTGAGTATGTATTTACTTTTGATGATACTGTAATTTTATAAAAGTTTTTATGATCATGAAATATCTCAATAAAGATACTCTCATTATGTTGTTTGAAAATAATGCAATCTGCATTTGCATAAATTAAAGGTAGATATATCAAGGGTGATCGAACTAAATATATATATTTCACCGATATTCTTTATATGCATGAGCTTCATAAGATATATCCACCAAATTCGCTCGAATAACAACTTAGCAGACTTATTTACTAAGTCTTTACTTAAATGAGATATTTGAACGACATTGTTTCATCGATTGGTATGCGCTGTGTTAAAATGTTGTACTCATCAGGGGAACGAATCAATATAAGATTGTACTTTTTTCCTTAGTCAAATTTTTGTTCCACAAGATTTTATTGACCAAAGATTTTAATGAAACAATCTGTGCAATGACAAAATAGCGCATGAATTGTACTATTTTCTTTAGCTATATTTTTTCTATTGGATTTTTTTAGCAAGGTTTTTAACGAAGCATATTCATGGCGCAAGTAATATCCAAGAAGAAGTTTATAAATAAATTATTATATGTGGATATTACTTAAATATTATTGAGTATATATTTTAGAAAAATTATAATATATGGCTATTTCATTAATATTGTATACACTAAAACTCTAATTATTCCTCTATATAAGAGAAGTTAGAGTTACTCTAATAATAAGAATTTAAGTCTCTTTTATCTCTACATATTTTCCTCTATGTTGTTTTTCATTTTCTTTACTTTATTGTTTTATATTTCTTAATATTATATTTGATATACTGTGCTAATAAGCCGATTTACAATATGAAATAATTTTTCTTCTCAATAACTAACTAATTAGTAATTCATTTCAAAATTTAAGAATTAAACAATATAATTAACTTATTTTTATTTTTAATTCATAAAAAATTAAATAATTGATGAAATAAAATATTAAAAAAGGCTCTGTCATCGGGCCGGACTCGAATAAAACAGCCCTAGAATCACGGAAACTGGGCCGTTGCCGCACCAATTCTCAACAAAATAGAAAATTCGCGGTTCGGTTATTCAGGTAAAGCTTCTCAGAGCGGCGGAGCCTGATCTAGCATGGCGAGTATAAGCGAAAGCTCGCCGGCTCCTTGCAATTCCTACGTCGGTGAAAAGCTGGTGGTTGTTAGGGTTAAGCGCAAGTCCTGCCAGTCCCCATTGGATGCCTTCTGTAAGTTCAAATGTTTTTTCTTTTCATTTCGTTTTAGTTTTTATCTGTAAAATTTATCTAAATTTGATAGTGTTAATGTGAATTAGGGCTAGAAATTAATGAGAGACCATGGAAGCGGCCGCTTGTGGAATTTGAGAAGTTATCCCTTTGTGACGATGATTCAGATCATCGACAAGGTAATTATAGATCCATATAAATATAATTTTTACTTTGCTCAATTTCATTTTAGCTGATGCATTGTTATTTTGCTATTATAGTGGAGGAATTGAATACTAAGAAGGTTTTCGTACGGCATTTT
>CATKHJ010235027.1:0-28956 GCA_949750685.1 Vernicia montana
ATATATATATATATATATATATATATATATATATATATATATATATATATATATATATATATATACACGTATTTCATATGCAATTTGTATATTTTGTATGACGCAGTGTAAGTAAAAAGGCAAAGCCAAATTAGGATTTTAATTTTATGAATTTTATTTTATGCCTAAAAAAGCCAAAATAGAGGTTTGAATAGGGGTCCCGAAATCCTAGATATGAAAACTGCCAAAAATGGAAGATTTGCGATATTAAACCAAAATAAAATACGGATTAAAATAAGGAAAGCGTCACAGACGGCGCCATTATCTGAGTTTTCTACCAAAAGTTACATCAGAAATAAAAAGTTACCATAAATAGAAAAACGACTAATTTAGGGGTCCAAATGAAGAAATTTAGCTGAAAAACGAAGTCGATCATAGCCAAAGGCAATGAGTTAGATCTGTTGGACCATTTCTCTTTGGATCAAGTACTTGCAGGGCTCAAAATCTCAGCTGCCTTAGGCTATTATTTCTTCTGCTTGGACCGCTGCTTGTCCAAACAGCTCAGGAGCCCTTCTACAAGCGCCTCCACGTCTGTCTCCTCCACTGGGCAGAAACTCATCATCGAGTTGGTCTTTGGATCAGGGTACAATGATTCCTCAGAGGAATGGTAAGGAGACAAATTTGCCACATTGAAAGTGTTTGAAATACCCAAGCTCTTGGGAAGATCAATGACATAAGCATTGTCATTTATCTTCTTGCTGACAGTGTAAGGACCATATTTCATTGGCTGAAACTTATTGTAAGTACCCACTGGAAAGTGCTCACGTCGAAGGAACACCATTACTGGATCTCCTACAGAAAAAACTTACTTCCTTCTATGTTTGTCAGCAGCTTGTTTATACTTCTGATTAGCTGCTTTTAATTTATGCTTGACTTCCTTATGCACCTCTACCACCTATTGAGCCATATGAGCTGCTGCAACACTCTTCTCTACATCTTTAGGAAGTTGGATTAAATCCAGAGTATGTTATGGCGCCTTAGTGTAGACTACAGAGAAAGGAGACCTGCCAGTAGCATTGTGAACAACATTGTTATAGGCAAATTCAGCTTGAGGCAATGCCACATCCCACTGTTTTGGTTTGTCCCCATAGATACTGCGAATCAGGTTCCCTAAGGTACGGTTAACTACTTCTGTCTATCTATTTATTTAAGGGTGAGCAGTGCTGCTGAAATTCAATGTCGAGTCAAACAATTTCCACAAGGTTCACTAAAAATGCCCAAGAAATTTACTGTCACTGTCTGAAGTGATGGTTTTTGGCACACCATGCAAGTGGACTATTTCTTTGAAGAACAGTTTAGCTAAGCTCACAGCATCAGAGGTTTTTCAGTAAGGCATGAAATGCGCCATCTTGGAGAACCTGTCAACAACAATAAAGACATAATCTGCACCCCTCTGAGTGCGAGGTAAGCCCAATACAAAATTCATAGACAGGTCTTCCCAAATGTTCTCAGGGACTAGTAAAGACATATATAATCCTGTGTTTTTAGACTACCCCTTGGTAGTCTGATACACATGACATCTCTGAACATACCTAGACACATCTTTTAGTATTTGTGGCCAGTAGAAACATTCTCGGACTGTAGCAACGATTTTATCTTGCCTCAAATGAGCAACCAATCCTCCTCCATGTAAATCGCAAATTACCTTTTCCCGCAATGAAGTGTGAGGGAGACAAAGTTGATTGTCATGCATTAAATACCCATCATGAATGTAAAAGTCAAACACAGAATATAGCCTGAAAGGAAATTTCTGTAAAAATTGACACCACTGGGCATGCATGTCTTTGTTGAGCCACTTCTGGCTATTTAGATATTTTAGAGCCTCATGATCTGAATATAGTACAAACTCCTTGCTAATCAGGTGGTGTTCCCATGTTTTTAAAGCCTGTACAATGGAGTAAAATTCCTTGTCATAGGTACTCCATTTCTACCTTGCATCACTGAGCTTCTCACTAAAATAGCATATGGGTCAGCGCTCTTGGGATAAGATTGCTCCTATACTCAATCCACTTGCATCACACTCAACTTCAAACAGCTTGTCAAAATCTGGTAGAGCTAAAACTGGGGCTGTGCATAATTTTTCTTTCAGGATAGCAAAACTGTTTTTTGCTTCTTCCCCCCAATGGAACTTGCCCTTCTTCATGCACTTAGTAATCGGAGCTGCAATGCTACTGAAATTCTTGATAAAGCGCCTATAGAAAGTAGTTAGCTCATGAAAACTCTGAACTTCCAAGACAATTTTTGGAGTTGGCCGTTCTCTGATTGCTTTAACCTTGGCTTCATTGACCTGGATACCATCATCACTAACAATATAACCCAAGAATAGCAGTTTGTTGGTTAGGAAACTGCACTTCTTAAGGTTTATATAAAGCTTATTCTCCTGCAAGACTGTTAGTACCTCCCTCAATTGCAACAAGTGCTCATCTTCAGTCTTGCTATAAATCAGAATATCATCAAAATAAACCATAACAAATTTACCAAAGGGCCTTAATACCTAATTCATAAGTTGCATAAATGTACTTGGGGCTTTTGAAAGACAGAAGGGCATCACCAAACACTCATACAAGCCTTCCTTTGTCTTGAAAGTTGTCTTCCACTCATCTCCAGGCCTAATCCGTATCTGATGATAGCCATTCTTCAAATCCAGCTTTGTAAACCACTTGGCCCCATGCAACCGATCTAACATATCATCTAACTGCGGAATGGGAAACTTGTAGCCCACGATTATTTTATTAATTGCTCTACTATCCACACATATCCTCCAACTTTCATCATTCTTAGGAGTCAATAAAGCAGGTACAGCACAGAGACTCATACTCTCAAGAATATGCCCTTTCCTCAGCAACTCTTCAACCTTCTCCTTCAGGATTTCGCTTTCCTTTAGACTAATTCTGTAATGTGGTAAGTTGGGTAGGCTGGTTCCTGTCATTAAGTCTATATGGTGTTGAATATCCCTCATGAGTGGCAGACCATCTGGAACCTATCCGACACTAACTCTTGAAATTCCAAAAGTAAGGGTTTTATAGCTTCAGGAAGCTCCTCCACTTGTAATTTTGACTCTCCATCATACACTTGTTTCACTATGAAAGTATGAATCAACTTGGTCTCTTTGACTTTCACCTCAAAATTCCCTGTAAGAGTCAAAAAGTTCTTTACTGCTAACTCCTCTGTTTTGTTCTCCAATGGCAGTAGTGTGTACTTCACTCCTTCCTTCACCAGGCTATAATGATTGCTCCTTCCTGAATGTTGTGCAACCACATCATACTGCCAGGGTCTCCCAAATAGCAAGTGACACACATCCATTTCTACAACATCACAATATATTTCATCTTTATATTTCCTAATTGAAAAAGGGATTTTGCATCTTTCAGTCACCTCAATGCTTTCAGCTCCTAATTTAATCCAACCCAAAGTATATGGGTTTGGATGTTTCTCTACAGACACCCCTAACTTCTTAACTGTTTCCTTCTCTTTGATATTCTCCATACTCCCACTATCAATAACCACAACAAATATCTTACCAAAAATAGTGCACCAAGTACGAAACAATTGGTGGCGCTAAGACTTCTTTTCTTTCTTCGGTGCAAGCATCATTCATCGAAGGTCCCTCATCCATATCCAACTCTAGCATTGCTATGATTTCATCACTTGCAACACAAATTGTCTTGATTTCATTGCCAAAAGGAAACTTGATCTTCTAGTGGAGAGTGGAAGGAGCTCCATCTAGAGGATGGAACCAAGGGCATCCTAACAACAATGCAAAAGTTAGAGGGATATCCAGCATGGTGAATTTTGCAACATATTCATTATCCCCCACCTTAACTATAGTCTTGAACATTCCTTTAACCGTCCTCTTGGAATTGTCATAGGCCCTTATCATAGAATTAGATGCCTCCAAATCTTTCGTGGTCACACCTAGCTTTGGGAGAACTCTCAAAGGACATACATTGATGGCAGACCCATCATCAACCGTAGCACCAACTATCTTCATGCCTTTAACCTCTACCCTTATTATTAAAGGCTTAGTGTGGTCTTTCCTTTATACAGGCAACTCATTATCAGTAAAGCTTATCACAGGAGCCTTAGTTCTAACCAACCCAACTAAACCCTTGGGTGTGATGATAGCAGTAATAGTCATCTCTGCCAAAGCTTTAACCAGGGCCTCCCTATGTCTTTTGGAAGTCATTAGCAGCTCCTAAATACTTAGGGTTGTAGGAGTTTTTCTTAATTGCTTCAAAAGAGAGTCATTTTCCTCTCTCTTTTTTTTTTCTCACTCACATTTTCATTCTCTCCCCTTTTCTCAACCTCTTTATCAATAGGAGGCTGGTAAACTCTTCCACTCCCAGTCAAATTATTGACCCTCTCTATTCCTTGTATATTTTCCTCGCTACCCTCCTCGAATTTCTCCCAGAAATTCGAATGCTAAACTTCATCCTCATTATCCCAGATATTGATGGTGAGAACTTGGAGTAGCTCTTCCTTGTTTTCTCTCTTCTCAAACCTATAGTATTCAACCCATTCTCGCTCTTACTTTTATCTCGCTTCCCTCTCTCATAGACTCTCTTTAATAGGTGTGAAGCAATTCATAACCTCATTTCCAGTCATACCTGAGTTAATTAGGTAAGTGCGTGGAGGCGATGCATTCTGATGATTCAAAAGAGGGTTAGCCTTGGTACTAGGCAATTCCGGATTAGGGATTGTCTTGTTATCAATCAAATCTTGGAATTTCATATCGCAACCTTATGCATTTGTCTGTATCGGCTTGCTACTTGGTGGGAACGGCAGTAAGCATTGGCATTAAAATTTGACGACAATGGATTAGGTAGAGGAAAGGGATCTAATGGCTTCAGAATGTTTCTTTTCATCAACCTATCGAAAACAATTGATAATGGTTGGTTGAATTAAGAGAACTTGTGTGGGGCCTTCACCAAATTCACATTTAAGGTCTTCATATTGCTCCCATAAGCTTGATACCCAGTCTGTTGATTCCTTCCCCTTAAAGCCTGTGATTTGGACCTGTCATAATCTACCTCCTCCAATTGTAGGCCTAGATCATAAATATCATCAAAAGTTTTGAGAGAAACTATAGACAGTCGACTAAAAAAGGAAGGGAGAGATCCCTTAACTATGAGACGAAGTTGTAATCCTAGATGAATAACCAAGGAAAATGCACTTCCTAGCTCTAACATGAAACTTAGTTCTGTGAGCAGTGAGGTTGGCTACAAAACACAAGCAACCAAAAGACTTGAGGCATTCATAGAAGGGTGGTTTATTGTACAACAACTCAAAAGGGGTTTTGTTTTGAAGATGTATAGATGGAGTTATGTTCATAAGAAAGGTAGCTATTAGGATGGCATCACCCAAGAATTTAAGAGGGAGGTGAGCATAAGAAATGAGAGTTTTAGCTTCATTAAGCACATGTTGGTGCTTCCTTTCAATAGTACCATTTTGTTGAAGGGTATAAGCACAAGTTTTTTGATGGATTATACCCTTAGATTGATAAAATGTATTGAGCATAAACTTTGTGACTTGATATGTTCATATAGTTTTGATAGAGGTATGAAATTGATTTTGTACTAGATTACAAAAGAATTCTACCCAATGAGATGTCTCTGACTTGTGTTTTATAAGGAAAGTCCAAGTACACTTTAAAAATTCATCCACAACAGTGAGAAAATAATGATTTTTATTGAGATCAGGTTGGGAATATGGTCCCCACACATCCATATGTACAGTTTCAAATAAACTAGACACAATATCTACAGACTTTAGAAAATGAAGCCTTTTCTGCTTTGCCTTAGGACAAGCAGTACAAGGACCATTATTACTATGTTACTGTAGATTTTGAAACAAAAATTGTAATGAAGGAAATTGACTGAGATCAATGTGGCCTAGCCTATGATGCCATGTTTCAAGTGACACCACATTTACAAAGGAATAAAGTTTATCGGAATGAGAGGCTACAAATCTTGTAGCTTGTAGATAGTAGAGACGTTGGTGTGCTTTAGCCAGATCAATCGTCATCCATGAAGAGTGAACCTGGATAAAGCAATACTGCTTAAGAAAAACAAGAGCAATTTGTTTATGAAGGGTTAGTTTGCTCACATAAACTAAATTAAATGTAAAGGATGGAATGCACAAGACATTATGCAAAGTGATGAATGAGTTCAAAATCATAGACCCAATGTGTATGACTTTGGCTTTCATGCCATTTGGAAGTTGGACAAAACAATGTTGTACTGAGTAATAAGAGGTAAATCGAATCAATGAATAGGCTATGTGATCTATGGCTCCTATATCTATGATCAAAGAAGCCTTGTGACACTGAAATTGCAGCAATTCTTTGAGCAAAAGACCATTAGATTTAGAAAAAATTGATGAACATATACCTGCTGCATTACTCATGTGAGGGACTGAGTTATTGAAAGCTCTTGCAACATCAGTCTTATTGAAATCACCAAGCAAATTGAGCAATTTATGAACTGGATCTTTAGTTAAGTTCAGTTGAGGCATAGAAACTATAGCAGACTCACTGTCAGTAAACTGAGTACCAACTTGATGAGCAATAGAAGTAACCTCATTTGCATATGAACTGTTGTTGTTTTTGCCTTTAGTGAACTTGAATCCAAGTGGAAAACCAATCAACCTGTAGCACCTTTCCTTGAGATGTCCATTCTTGCCATAGTGAGTACAATAGAGATCTGACTTAGCCTTTTTTACTGCTAATGCTGTAGAATCAGTGAAGCTCTGAGATTGAACAAGCAAAGACCTCTGGCTTTCTTCTCTAAGCACCATATTGTATGCTTGATCAAGAGTAGGAAAATGCTTCATGAGTACAATCTAAGAATGGAGAGCTTGAAATTTTCATTGAGACCATTCAAGAACTTGAACACATAATCCTTCTGTTGTAGATATGCAAAGGTCTGAAAACATATCTGATTACATTTACCACAAAAGTAGTGAGGAAGATGTATGAAATATCTGATTACATTTACCACAAAAGTAGTGAGGAAGATGTATGAAATTCCTTAACTCCATCCAAATTCCATTGAGCTTTATAAAGTATGCATCCATGGTCCTAGTTCCTTGAGTGATTGAGCTCTAAAATTATTGAAGATGGCATATTCTTGAATCATCAGGCTGAGAGAAACATTGATTAAATTTCTCCCAAATTTGATTAGCTTCTTCCATATATAAAATAGTCGAAGCAATAGGTGCTGAGATAGATCTGAGCAACCAAGCAACCAGCAGATTGTTGCAACAGATCAAAGGAAGATACAGAGGACTCTCTGGCGCAGGTTTTGAGATACTTCCATCGAGAAAACCTTGCTTATTTTGAATAGAATCAATAAGTAAAAAGGACCTCTTCCATGAAGTGAAGTTCATAGAAGTTAACTCTGGACTCACAATAACAGAGCTATGGTTATCAACATGGTGTATGAAGTATAGTGACGAAGGATCTTCAAGAGGATTAATGATTAAGGCTTTGAAGAAGAAGAGTGTTTAAGAAGATAAGAAATTTAAAGAGAGAAACTCTAGATCTTTCCTATTGCTCTAATACCATGTGATAAAATGAGTGTAAACAAAATGATTGAAAGGAATATAATATCTTTCATTAGCTCTAATGATCTGTTTATATACAATAAGCTCTAAGCTTATAAGTGTAACTATCTAACAAATTAGAAGCAAGCTCAGCACACATGAAACTAATTCTATTGCTTAAATAACTAATTTACAAATTGTTTATAACTAATTTCAATAGCAGGTATTTGGTGTATTCTTCACTTGATGGAAGCTTCTTCACACAGATAGACTAGTCTTTCAAATTGCATTTGATCTTTGGAAATTATCAATTGACTAGTTTTCCTCTATTGCTCCTCTCTCTTCTTCTAGCTTAAAATGTATGCATAAATTCACTGATAACATATTTGGTGATGTTGAAAAGTGGGTGTGATTGTAACTTCAGATTCTTGCCTATCAAACTTGATTGCTAGATTAAAAATCAACAATGAGTAGAAATTCAAAATCCCAACTCCTAAGAAACACAACTACACTAACTATTCTAATGTAAGTTGTAGTATACCCAATATATAGTAATTTTTGTTCTTTTATTGCTTCTTCAGTAGTTGAATATATGTGAAATATAATATGTTGTTGAGTAAGATTGGAAAATACATATAGACAAAACAAAATAAATCTTTTATTACTGTAATCAAGAACTTAGTACAAGAGACGTACTTGAACACAAGTTTGCTCCCCAACAGCCAATATCCACTATTACTTATTCATTTAACAATCTCCACATCATTGATCTATACTCTTCAACACTCTACTACAAGAAGTTCCATCTGAGGTCGAAGAGCAAATTTCAATATCACATGAAATATGTGACTTTGTTTCCTCTGGTATAAATATGTTGTGTTTCTTCAGCTCCAACAGAGAAATTAAATGAAGAGCGTTGGCTGGTGGTCTCCTACAAGAAAGAAATTCTTGGGACACAGATTTCATCATGGGTCAAAATTTTGGCCTGGCATATAAGCAAAGCAAATGCAATTGTGGCAACAAGAACTATATCTTGTACCATAATCCTAGTTCTTAGAGGTGGTAGACATGAGTCCAATACTTCATTTAGCATCACATTTTGGATACACGATGATGAAAGTAGATCTCCAGGATGCTTTCCCATTAATATTTCCAATGCCACCACTCCAAAACTATAAACATCACATTTTTTTGTCACAACTATAGTGTAGGCAAGTTCTGTCCATAAAGAATACTGAATTAAAACAAAAAACAAAAAAAAAAAGAAACTCGTAAATTGTTAATTTAAAGTTTTATGCATAAAACTCTTAGGTAGGATTAAAAGTTTCAAATTGCATTAATAATTAATTTTGGAGTTTGGTAATGTTTCAATTAACTACTTCTATTCTATTTATTAATATATGGTATAACTTGCTTTTATTTATTTTTTTTGAATTACCATTGTCATGTATTATATATACTAGTTAACTTTCTTTACAGTTGATCAACATTAAGTTATTATCTATATTTAAATTAAAAAAATTTCTTATACTTATTACAAATAATTATGGTAAATAAAAATAACACTTTCTATTTACTTAAGCCTAAAAATAAACTATTACATAACATATACCATATATTAAATATATACTAGACATATATCACACACATAAGTAACGTATACCGTATATATACAAAAGAGATACCAAACATATACAATTTTCTGGGTTTGTTCCTTTTTGTGAACAAACTGAAAAGTCATACCAAATATATACCATTTGCTCAAAAAACATATACCAAATATATGATGGAGAATGCCCTTTCAATTATTTTATTAGATGTATTTCCTATGAAATATATACCAAATATATACAAAATATATATTAGTTATATATCAATGGTATATAAATATATACAAAACATATATGAAAAATTACATGAAATGGATGTTAATTCTTGGAACTTAGCAAATGTATACCAAATATTAAATATATACTAGACATGTACCAAACAAATACGTAATGTATACCATATATATACAAAATAGATACCAAACATATACCATTTTATGGGTTTGTTCTTTTTGTGAACAAACTGAAAAAATATACCAAACACAAATCATTTGCTCAAAAAAATATACCAAACATATACGTAACGTATACCATATATATATGAAATATATACCATTTTATGAGTCTACTCTTTTTTGTGAACAAACTGAAAAAATATACCAAACATATATTATTTGCTCAAAAAAATATACCACAAAGCAACCAAATTGCACATACCCTGAGAATCCATCTAGCACTTTTAACCTTTTACCCTTCCTTGATATAGAACCCTTGTCGCCCACCTTCTTTATGCCCGTTAGATTTTGTATTTCTAGTACTCTAATTTTAATCTTTTTGTTCTTTTAATAAAATTGTAGGAAGGAATTTCTTGTTCCCTTGGATCTTTTCATGTGCAAAGTGCAATAGGTTGAAAGAAATCTAAGAACCTTGCATTCTCTTACATCATTACTCGAATTGAAAGAGAAACACCTTTTCCAACTAATTTGTCCTCCACCATACGCATTTTGTCTTTTTAATTATTTCATTGTTTCTAACAAGAAATTACTAGTGGAAAATTATTGAGCATGTATTATCTAAGAAAATTTTTGCAATTGATTCAAAAAATGATTTAGTGGTCTTTGGCGGAGGGCATGCTGCCACAATAATTGTGCATGCTGCAAAAAAGGGTTTGGTTAAGCCAACTGCCATTGATGTTGTCGCATCAACTTGGGATGGACCTTTTCTTATTATTTTTGGTCGGGATTCCAACATGGAAACTAGGTAGCTTTAATTCCAGTACCATCTTTATGGATATGAAAAAGCTTACTTTGTCAATATATAGGAGCACAACATAGAGGTGAAAACTCAATTCAAATAGCATTGCAGCAGGAGAACATGGCTATTCATGTTCTCTTATAGGATTGACGAATGAAGAATTGAAAACTATTTGTGATACAGAAAACTCGATCTTGTTCACTAGCTGTCATATGACTCCACACTTGATTAAATCACATGCTCTATTTGTTGTTCATTCAATGGTAACTATTGGTTTTTGATATTGTTCAACTAAATTTTATTGTGTGGCTGGGGAGCCTTTTAACCACATTGAGTGTCATGAGCACCGTATAAAAGAAAATATTTTTCACACCATATAAAAGTTATTTTTTTGTGTGTTTTTAGTTATTTGTGTAAAAATCCTTATAATTTTTCCAAACCACTTATGGCTCTGTTATGGACTGTTAGTAATTGGGCTTAATTGGTCCACTTTTTATAGTAGGAGAGTGTAATTGAGTTATCTTGAAGTAAGATGGTGGAATTGCACTTAGATGTCACACCCTAAAATCAAATGATGTAATGGTTCTAGGGTATGGGAATGTTTAAGACCACCAAATACCAGTAGAACCTAATCAACTTAACAAATCTATAACATGCATTAATCCATATTATTGTCAATCATTAAAGAAAAACATACTAGTCCATCCACAAAATAATTATATATATATATATATCACCAACAATTCTACTGAGCAACTAACATTGGATCTAAATCTATTCAATTACATAACACATTATTAATTCTTTAACTTATACATTTTTAGTGGCTTCGAGGAGAAGGAAATTCGAAGCTTAGTCTACTCTGTTCCTATCCTTTTTAACTCGACCACCTAAAACCACATATTAGGGGGGTGAGCTGTCAACTCAGTAAATTAAGAAATGCATGAATATAAGGGTTTTCTTAAATATCCAGGATTTTCATAATATAGGAGCATAATTTGATAATATAAATAATTGATTGTTTACGGGATACAAGAACAATTAACTTGTGTCGAAGGAGAATAGGCACCAAAAGTACTATTCGCCATGATTGAACCATATAATAATCATCAAAAAAATATGGATGGGACTGCACCGTAGACCCCATAAGCCTCTGTAACTCTCAGGGCAGTAACTTCTCCCTGTACATATTTTTGGCCGAACATACGTGTAGAGCAATATAGCCCTCCCTAGGTAGGACACTGATACTTAGACTCTATCAATCGAGTCATCGATATATACGATCTAATGAAATTTTCACCATTAGTTACGGCATTCTGTCAAGCATGGCTTAGACTTGGTAACAGCTCGGTAGGATTGATAACAATAATCAATAAGTTGTCTTTATGGCCTCGTCAATAAAAGAAATCAATCACCAGTTCATCTTATAAAAATTAAGGGTCCTTCAATATTAAACAAAAATCAGTAACTATTTATCTCCAAGCTTCAAAGGACTGGAATGATAAGAATGAAGAAATAACAAGAATCATAATATAGTTAAGCAATAGCCATTCGTGTTAAAATGATAATTAACAAGATATATCATACATTCGCACATTTGATAATTTATCTCAAGAAAATCCTTACTCAACTCAGATCTTGCTATAACACAACACTCAGGAACGCCTGACTTGATTGGCTATAGATCTACTCTTGATCTAACTTACTCTTCTAAGAAGTAGTAGAAAACAAATCGCCTAGAATTTAAGATTCCTCCAAAGAGTTTTATGGTTCTATGAAAAAGGAAGTGAAAATCTAATTTTTGGAGAGAAAGAGAAGAACAAGGAAAAAAATGTTATAAGTCTTTGTACCTTACATGTGTCAATGCTTTGCATGCCTTTTTACAAAAGGAACCGAATAAAATATTAGCAAATTTCTTAGTGGTTAATATACTGCTCAAGGTCAATCACTAACCTAGCCACGTGACGGACATACATCTAAAAGTATGAAATTTCTTAGGGCTGATACTCTATTGATAGGTAATCATTCACTTCTGTCATGTGTAAGATATACATTGAAGGTGATCGTACAATCATAGACTTACACCTACCCATTTATTGTATAACGTTACTCATTCTCAAGTCGTCCGGCTTGCTTCAAAATTATATGTAGGCATCCATCTACCTCGATATTGAGCTCTTCGCCTTGTCACTCTTGTATCGAACTCTTCGCTCACCTTTCCTAGCACTGAGTCCGTCCTCATGGATTTTATTTATTTATTTATTTTTGCTAAATTGTTAGCAATCAAGTTAATATTCGGATTAGTTATTACATTAATTAATTACCCAACCTTAAGCTTCTATACCCTAACATCATTCACGACTAAGGTCATGATTTGTTAATAGTTGAGCCCAGCCCAAGTGTCATTACCATTTACTATTAAAATTAGGGGTTTTTACATAAATACTCAAAAAAAATAAAAAAAAATTTCATATATATATTTTTTTTTAAATACAACTTATTAAAATTTTTTATTTTTAAAATTTCTCATGTATATCATAATTATATCAAGTATATATAATAAGTATATATATAAAAGATTATTTTTAAAAATCTAAAAGGCAAAAAAATATTTTTAAAAAAAATTATATTTAGTGTAATTTCGAAATTACAGCATGAAAAAGCATACAAGAGAAGATGGGAAGCAAAATCGAGGCATGACAAAGAAGAGCATTATAGAACAATCCCAAAGCAATCCTTAACCCTAAAAAAAAAATTCCTTTATTTTTATTTTTCTTGTCTCTTTTTAGTCTTTATTGTCTACGCTAATGGCTAAATATGCTACTGTTTCACCCTTTTCCATGGCCTCTCTTTTCTTCTTTTCAGAGAAAAAACTCAAAAGTAAAATCTTCAGATTCTAATATCCATTCATTATTTGTCAAAACTTAAAGCGTGACACGATTGCTCAATACCCTCTCCCACTAACATTCTCTGACTCGCCATTTTCCTTCTCTTTTATGCTTTAACAATCCCCTTTGTTTCTTTAGAATTTATAGAAAAATTAGAAAAAACAAAATTATATATATATGTTCATAACATTTGCAATATAATTTTTTTCCAATAAATAATATTAAGTTAATTTTTATTTACCATTCTAAATTTATCTTTTATATTCGATAAGTATTAATCATTCATATCGAAATTAAAAAAAAAATTATAAAAAAATATAAAAATAACCCACATGTTTAATCCCACCTCAGTACTAGAACTCTTAAGTAAAATGCAAGTTAATTTCAGATCATAGAAGTATTCTTTCATTAGAAAATGTTTCTTGATACAAATTCTAAATAAATGTTTTTCTCCTCATTTTATGGTACATTGCTTCAATATTTTATGGTTTCCTTTTGCTTTATATAAAGTGATATTAAAATTTTTGCTTCTTTGTTCTAGGGTAAATTTAGTAAATAAAATTATTTATTTATTTTTTTCGATTTAACCATTTTGCTATTTAATATTTAATTTAGTAGTGCTGAAATCGTTTTATGAGTTCTCGAGTTTTAACTCTTAATTAGAGTTAAATTAAAAAAAAAAAAAAACAATTCTCCATTTTGTTACAAAAGACAAGGGAATGTCAAAAACATATATAGAAGCCAAGAGAGAGTCAGAGCATTGTTGGCCATCAAAAATTACTTTTTTTTTTTTTTCCCCCTTTAAAAGTAAAAGAATATTATTAATGTGTTGCTTTTGTACTCACTATTTTGGAAGCAAAAGATTTGTAGTAAGATACAGAAGTGTTGGAGATGATTTGTGTATGGGCAAATTCTCTCTTTTTATCTTTTTCTTGTGAAGTAAGGTTTTCAAGGCCCTTATATATAATATAACATGTAAAATGTTTTTATTTTCAAATTAATAATAAGATGGAATCAACATTATACATTCAAATTCAAATAACTATGTTTTAAAAAAAAAACTCAAGAGAATCTTAATCCTAATTATTTAAATAATTATTTGCATATGTACCAATTCTGGGAATTGGTTCTCATTTATGAATTCATGGTTAATTAATTTCTTTTCTTGTTATTTAGAAAATTTTTAAAAGTGAATTGGAAAACTTATTAGATTTTGAACTAGTAACCTCTTGTATTATAAGTGGAACTCTTAACCATCCTGCTATTAATTTAATAATGAAATACTAATGATATTTTAGTATGAATATTTCTAATTAAATCACCTATATATTACACTAATTAATGAAAAGAGAAATTAAAAGGAAAGAAAATAAATAGAGGTTAGAAAATCTAGCAAGGTAATTAGTAATTACTCTTTCTAGAAAATATAACAATGGAAACATTTATATATCATGAAGTAGCTTGATTAATTCATTCCAATATTGAACTAGAACCACTTATCTACAAAAGCTTTTCTTATGATAAAATCTTAGCCAAGAAAAACTATTATATATTGCTAGGAGAATACCCCACCATAGATATGCACTATAATTCTTGTTGATGATGATGATGATCAATCACTTCTTGATGCAGCCTCTTCTTGCCACTAAGAGAAACTCCAAAAAGCTTCACATTTGATTCCTCATTTAAAGCCATTGAAGATTTATCCAAACCAAGATTATTACTATTTTTAATAACACTTTGATCATGATCTTGAAATGAAGAACCCAATAGTTCTACAATCTTTGGAGTAGTACTACTTGCATTATAATAATAATAATTATTATTATTACCCTTTTGGTCATAAGGCATTGTAGGCTTTACATGGTTTTGAATGAAATAGATAATGTCATTATAGAGACTTTTCATGTGGGAAAGTTCTGATAAAAGCATGTAATTTTTTCTTCTAAGTCTTTCGTTATCTTGTGAAAGAGTAGTTAATATATCACTGGTGGGTTTTGGTGATGGAAATAATAATGGAGAATCAATAATATTCCAATTACCAAAATTTTCTTGATCTTGTTGGAGAATTTGAGGTAGTGATGATTGGAGATCTTGGAATTGTTGATGGTGGTGTTGTTGTGGTGTTTTTCTCCTGTGAATTTCAGATAATAAGTGCTTTGCTCCTTTTCTAAAGAACTCATTTGCAAATTCCCATCTATCTGCAACTATTTTTTTAAATCCCTGCAATATTATATTAACAAGAATAAGAATAAAAAATGAAAAATATGTAAATAACTACAGGCAGCCATAATTAGGGTTTTTAAGATTCATAAAAGATACTAGTGAATGCTTCATTTAGCACTCGAGAAGTTTTGAAATTCAAATTTCGATCATTCTTTATCTTTAAAAATTTATAGGAGTACAAAAGAATGTAGAAATTTGAATTTTGTAGGAAGACAATAAAACCCAAGTCATATAGCTATTATATTAATTATTAATTATATAATTCATTGATCCAAAGATTCCCATAATATATTTATGTGTGCAAGAAGTACTCCCTAAAAGACTGTCTTACATAGTACATATTTAGATAAATGTACTTTCAAGAAGCATATGCTTATAATATATATTGAATGTTAATTAAAACACTAATTTGGTTTGGCTCAATTGGTACATGTGCAAGTAATTAGAAATGATTTAAACATTAAAGAGATCATATGTGCCATCAAACATATTGAAGGAAGACAAGCTAACATTTAATTTAAACTAAGATATAAAGAGATTTTAACTTGGAAAAAAAAAATTGAGAGAAAACATGGGTCAACTAATAGAAGTAAATTAATTAAGAGATCTAAAATGAGAACAACCCCACTTGTAATTAGGCTAAGAAATTGATTAAGCTTCCCTAAAAAGCAACCAAAGTTAATTAATCGCCAACATTATTACTAAAGCTTGAAAACCATATGAAACTTTTCACTAAAATTATACTCAAGTTGTTTTCAGAACAGTGAGATCGTGAGTTTGAATTCTCAGTCAAAACTTAATTAATAGAGATAGTGAGCGAGAGAAAGAGAGTGACATACATAAGTATTGAGTTGCCTAACAAAACTTGAGAAGTTGTTGTGCTTGAAATAATTAGGAAGAAGATCTCTAGCAAATTCAGGAGGTCTCCAAACAACAAAGGAAGTTTGATCATCACTCCAAGAAACAATATGATCAGTGACAGGATCATCAACAAGTTGATATGTCTTTGTTAAGAAAGGAGCAGGAACTGCCTTTTGTGACTCTACACAGAACATCATCTCTTCACTACTACTACATGATCTTTCCATTGTAAACCCATTAACTAAATTTTACCTCCCACCACCACCACCACTATTACTACTACTAATACTACTACTATAATATCATCTACACTTATTGGAACTCAACATTCACTTCAATTTCTCTCTCTGTTTAAAGCAACTATCTCTCTCTCTCTCTCTCATTATAATTTTCTAGCTTTATGAAACAGAAACATATGACTATGTCTATGTCACTAAAATAAAAGCTACTCCTTTATTTTTTATTTTATTTATTTATTTATCTCTCTCTCTCTCTCTCTCTCACTGTAATTTCTAACTTTAAGAAGCATATGACCATGTCAGTAAATTATAATATATTATATTTAATATATATATATATATATATATATATATATATATATAATAAGATCCAATATAGCTATATCAATTAGCTATTGATTGATATCCCTTGGATGCAATAATGTATATATGGTGGGAAAATGCATGATATTGAGCTCTCATGATCAACTTTTTCTTTTATTATTAGGGCACACCCAATATATAGTGCCTTTCCATGGAAGGACAAATTTGTCTCTTTCATGATTTTTCTTTGTAGCCTTTATAACAAATGCCAATTGATAGAATATTACTCCACAAGAAATAGTAAAATTAGAGCAAATGTTTTGCTGTTAATTAAAGTATAAAAAAAAAAAAAAATTGTTACTATAAGTTTATAGTAATATAAATATAAATATATTATTGCATCATGCAATTAAAATGTTGAAACTGTAGATTATTTGCAGTAACATTTACTTTGCTGTCAAAGGATTATTAATTTTGATAATATTTTTTTGTAAATAATTTATATAATTTATAATTGCCTAACATATATAATAGTTTTTGTATATCAATATTTTGGCAACAATTTTTTTTTTTTATTTTTTCTTATATATTGTCATTCCAAAGTTGTTGTTGTATATTAACTTTTAGCAATAAAATTATTACTAATTCTACTATTTTGTTGTAGTGTTATTAAAATTTTAATTTTTTTCTTTTCATGATCGTCAATAAGTCAAATTAACTACTTATTAACTAAATAACTACTTATTAATTATTTAAATTCGACTTGTAAAACATTTAAATTCAAATTAAATTTTAAAGAGTCGATCTTCATTTTAAATAAATTAAATAACAAAATTGAACTAAATTTAAATAATACAATATTCGATGCGAGTCAAATATTTAATTATATATAAAAAAAAATTTAAGATAATTTTGAGTCGAATTAAATATTTTGAGTATACAATTAAATTGAATTTAAATATCAAAAAAAATTAAAACTCAATCAAATGTTAACTTTTATTTTCTAAATATATATATATATATAAGGTGGCCAAATCTTGGGTTTAACAAAGGAACCTACTGGAAATATGTTTTTGTCCCAGACATAAAGATCCAAAAATCATATGCTGCTTCTAATTAAATTAATGAGGAATATAACAGAAATGTTTTAAGTGTTTTTATTATTTTATTTTTATGAATCGTATATAAAAACAATATATTTAATTTTATCATATCAGAGAAATATTATATTTAATAGAGTGGGAAAAAAAAAAGTATTTTTTTCTTTTTTTATTTCTAAAAATATTATTGGGACTACCGATAATCTTTTATATAAAAAATAAATTCTTTATTTATTGTTTTCTTTCAATAAAATGAGGATTTTAATCTTTTATTTTTTTCTAAAATCTCCTAATTAAATATTATTAATTTTTATTAATTACCACTGTTTCCTCAAGTGAGAATTTTTTCTTTTCTTTATTTATAAATTTTTATCTTTATTTTATGAGAGATTAATTAGATATTTGAACATTTTCATACTGAGGATTTTCATTGATAAAAAAAAATAAAACTTTATTAATAAATTTTCATAATGACTAAAATATCAGATTTCAAAACTAAATTAATTTGCAGTTATTAGTAATGTAAGTAAAAAATTAACTTTCTTAATTTAAGTTTAAAAGGTAAATTTTTATGTAAATTTTTTAATAAAAGTTATATATATTCTTTAATAAAAACTTAAATGGAGTGGTTGAAAATTAACTGATAATTTAGAAAAGATTATTATTTAAAAAAATATATATATATATTGGAAGAGAAAATCCAAACTCTTTTATACTCCCTAGGACAGACATTATATTCTTCTCTAGAACTGAAACTTGGAAGCGGTGTTATTAAAATCGGATCGGATTGGTTAAATTAAAAATTGATCACTGGTTTGATTTTTAAGTTATAAAAAATTAAAAAATCATTGAATTGAAAAAAATCGATTCGAACTGGAAAAAATAAGAAAATCGGTAAATCGACCGGATCGAAATTTGCAAAACAATGTCGTTTTAAACTTAATAAAATTAAAAAAAAAAAGAGAAAATAATAAGAATTAAACCGAACCGATCATATCGTAAACCAACAAATAAACTAGTTCAGCCTCCAATTCGATTTAAACAACATTGCTTGGAAGCTTGTGAATACATAATTTTTAGTTTATTAAATAATTTAATCTCTCGTTATCATCAAGGATAACATTATTTAATTCTTTTTTTTTTTTCGAACTTTTAGGGTATTTTGAATATTTCTTAATATTATATAATTCACCACTGAGTTATAAATTAAAATATATATATATAAGAACCTCGAGAAGCTCTATTTATTTATTTATAACTTGGTAAATAGAAATCTTAATTAATTTATACACTGATTAAAAAAAAAAAAACTGAACTAGTTGGTGTAATAGTGTGGACTCTGGCCTGCATGTAAGCCAGGAAAGAGCAGTGCATTGGACTCATTAACATACAGCTAGATGATTCTTTTATGTTTCTGTAAAAAAGAATAAATAAATAAATTTTTTCTTTTTCAAAAAAATCTGATCAAGCTGTGTAATTGTTTTGAATTTGTTTTCATCATTAAATAGATAAATAGATTAAATAATCATATTTGTGTTATACAATGAAATAAATTTCTTATGATAGCAGAGTGTCAGTTTGGTTTAGCTTTTGAAATATAGTATTTAGTAATTGGATATTCAACTACTAAAATAGAATATTTGATAAATTGGTAATTCAAAACCAAACAACCAAGTTATTTAGTAAATTAAAATTAAAAGTTAGCGGTTGAGACTTTTAGACCTTTAATTTAACATTAGAATTTTTAACTTTTCAATTCAAAAGTTAATTTTTATAAAAATATGTCACTAAGATTTTAAATAATTACAAAAATATTACTAATAATAATAATTATTATTATTATTATTATTATTCACATAGCTAATACAAGTTAACTCAAAATCATAAAAATATTAAATTAATAATTTTATTATTATAAATACAAATATATAGCTATCATTTATTCGCTTATAATTATATACATAAAATAATTTAAATTTACTTAAAAATTAAAAATATATATAGTTATTTTTATTATATATTATATCTATATAATGCTAAAAATATTAATTTATACATAAATAGAAAATTTGATATATAATGTAAAATAATATTATTATTCAATATCGTCATACAATTTAATTCTAATTTCAATTGTTAAATTATTAAACACTTTACAATTATTAGTAACCATTAACTGTGAATCACTGGCTACTAATCGCTCACAAACCGTTGTTACTAAGAGGAACAAAGGATTCAATACAAGAGAGGCTGAGAAAGTTCATGGATTTACAGAAGGAATTGGATAAGTCTAACTTGAGTAGAACAAGTATGAGATGTAGATTCGATGATAGTGCTTCAATATCTACTTAGGTTTTCAAGGTAAGTGGATGAGTTCATATTATTGTACAATGTATATTGTAAGTTTTGATAGTGAGATTAGATATTTTATGTTGTGTAAAAAAATATATGATTAAGGTGAAAAGTCACCTACTATTGACGGTTTTTCAAACATTTAATAAAAGTTTACCTTTCTAAGAAAATTTATATTTACCATAAAAGACTTTGATCAACTTTATTATATCACTTCAAAAATATATATTATCATTTATTTTTGTCTAGATAAGCTGAGGTTGTTCAATAACTATTATGAAATACGGTTACATTCTTTTTTTTTTTTTTTTTCTAAAAAAACTTAAGTCTTGGATTCTTGGGTTTTCCTTTGAAATTTAGTAAGATTCAAATTCAACATCTTATTCCTTCATTGATCTTTCTTCAAAAAGAGATAGCCAACCTTCATATTAAAACTGATATCCAAATGGTGGATGGTTCTTCCAGTTTTCTTAAAAGAGCTCTAAATAGATCTAAATGATAGATCTAAGATTCTGGTGAGCCCAAAAATGGTAGATGCCAAACTTGATGATAATTAAAGAATTATTGAGATAAATCCTTGTGGAGATGTTGATAGTGATTCTTTTGATTTTATTGGAGAAGTTAGCGCATTGGTTGAAGGTTGGAAATCAGTTAAGGTAAGATTATGAAATGTATGAATATATGATAAAATTTTCTTACGTGTTTTCGTTGAATTTCATTCATTTGTTAATTTCTATTTATTTTCATTAGTGTTGTTATCATCCTTCAATAACATTCTATTTTAAACCTTGATTGTAAGACATTTGACTTTTTGTAATGACAAGATTGTTTGGATCGAAGTCACTATCATTAAAATCGAGGCAATTCGAGTTGAAGCCAATGTATTTGTACTTGACGAAATCAATTGGGCCAACCTTATGTTTGAAATGAAAACTTTATCACTTCAATAATTGTTCATTTTTTTCCTATACACTGACAGAATACCCTGGCTAATGGGGAAAAAATATTACTGTGTGTACCAGTGACTCGATTGACCGTGTCTATAAATTAAGTCGGATGTATCATCGCAGGCATGCTTTAGTGTTTTTAGGATAATATAGTAGCCTTTGATAGTGATGAAAAACACATGAGTTTGCTCATGAGTCCCTTCGATAGTTTATTATCACAATGGTATTATGATAATGCTTTTATTCCAGGGACTTTTGAGGTTGGGCTTGTCCTACCCAATAGATCTTCGATAGTTAATAATATGAGACTCGCGTTACTATGGCTATATTTAATCCAAGCTCGCTAATGTATGTTTTTGTTAGAATGAATTTTTCCTTATTGCCTCTTCATCTTGGACACGTATGAATGTTTCTTGCTAACTACTGTTCTTGATATGAATCTAAAAATTTTAAAGTTTTTGAGTGCTATAGTTATATGATAATAATATTATATGTAAATTATAATGAAATATATATATATACACCCCTGCTTATTGAGACCTACTATATCTTGAGCTTTAACCTTATTGGACTTTGTCTTTGTGGCCCAACAGAAAGTGCAAGATTTATCTCTTATCTGATATTAAAATTTATCCGCCAAATTAAAACACAAAAGGAATTTAAGCCATAAGCTGCAGTAAATTATATTATGAATTTAGATGCATGTAGTATTGTAAATTAAAAGAGGATCAATTATAATTAAGGAGAAAAAAAAGAGGGATCAACTGTATTTAAAGAGAAAAAATGAGAGGAGACCACTAAATTACCAATTATAAAAATCACGTTTTTTTTTTTACTGGAGAATAATTATATGGGTAATAATAAAAATAAATACTATTTTTTTTTTTTTAAATACGATTCTTTTTTTTATGAGTTTCTAATTTTGGTAATTATAATTTCAACAAATTTCTATTAAATACGGATTGATAAATTTATATGATAAAATTGAAAGTAATTTAACCTCAAAATTTAAATTATAGAAATTTAAAATTATTTTTTAAAATTTTAATTTAATTTGATGATTTAACATTTTTTAAAATATTTAAAGCACTTATTTTAAAAATATATATATATTTAAAGCACTATATGTGATATTAATAATCTATTAATTTTCAAATTAAATGTGATATTTTTTGTTGAGCAAAAAACTGTCAGTGTACTTTTTCGCTCTAAAAAATAATCAGATGCAAATATCATTATAAGAGTTGCAAATTCATTATATATAATCTGCATGTTCATTATATATAACTTACATGTTCATTTGAGAATAGTTAAAAGTTCATTGGAATATAATAACATGTTCAATTTTTTTTTTTTTTTTTTTTACATAAGGTGTAGGTTAATTTCTGAAAAATTACAGTTTCATTTAGCAATAATAATAAGTTAATTGAAAAACAATTCGTACAGTTCACAAATGATGAACCTACACCATATATTTGATAATAAGAGTAGTAGGTTCATTATATATAACCTGCAGGTTCATTTGAAAATAGTTAAAGGTTTATTGGAATACAATGATAGGTTCATTTTTTTTTTGCATAAGGTGCATGTTCATTTCTGAAAAATTACAACTTTATTTAGCAATGGTAACAAGTTCATTGAAAAACAATTCATATAGTTCACAAATGATGAACCTACACCTAGGGGTGAGCATTCGGTCGGTTCGGTTCAAAATTGAACCGAATCAAAATAACCGAAATTAATTTTTTTATAAATCAAACCGAACCAAAATTTTAGTGAAAATCAAACCGAACCGAATTGAAAAAGTTCGGTTTGATTTTTTGGTTTGACAGTTTTTTTTTTCTTTTTGTTATAATAATATATATATATATATATATATATATATATATATATATATATATATATTAAAAATATAAATATATATTAAAATTTTGATCGGTTCGGTTCAAATCAAAATTTTTTTGATAAAAACCGAACCGAATCAAAATTTAATTCATTTTTTTTTTAAAATCAAACCGAACCACTAAAAAAATTGAATCGAACCAAAACCAATCAGTTCGGTTCGATTTCAGTTTGGTTTTGCTCACCCCTACCTATACCATATATTTGATGAATCTATAAGTAATACTTAATGATCCTATTGTTTATAAATGATGAACCTACAGTTTTTGTTTAATAAAACTATCACAATGAATCTAATAGTTACAAATATAAATAATATAAATGAATTTAAGATTTAGGTTTATTATTTATAAAGTGAATATTCATATGTTATTATTATTAGGTTCATTAAACATAAACTTTAGATTCATTACTTATAAAGTGTATAATTATCTGTTATTAGTGTCATGTTCATTAAACATAAGATTTAGATTCAGTACTTATAAAACGTATATTCATTTGTTATTAGCGTCAAGTTGATTAAATATAAAATTTAAGTTCATTACTTTTTTCACATAAAAAAAGAAATCACTTCAATTATACATAAAAGTCACTTTAATGCGAATAAAAAAAAATTATCTTTCTACCTAATAATTTTTTAGCACAATCAAAATTATTGATTTTAATTTTGTATGTGTACAAATATCACGTAATCTATAAATAAATAATAATAAAAAGTCAGAAATATTGAATCTTATACCCACATAAAATGTTCATACTTATTATGTACAAAATAGTAATATTAACGTACACTTAATTAATTTTGTTGTTGGTAATTGTGAAATAATGATTTTTTCAATTATAAAATATCATTGTAAAAATAATAAAATTGAAAAATTAAATGAATTATTATATCAAACAAAATTATGATAAATTAATAAACTAAATAATAAAAATATAAATGATTAACACTAAATATAAATATATTTTTTAAAAGAATAAAAATATAAATAAAACATAAAATAAAAAAATAAAATTCTAGATTTGCAAAATATGACTGTCAGTAAAAAAAGGTGGGAACCAGTTGTGAGTGTGAGGAGAAAAAAAATTGAAAAAAAAAAAAAAGGAAGCTGAAAGTGTGTGCGTGTAAACCTGGTTCCACCATGCATGGTGGACCCAGGTCCACCGTATAACAATTCATTTAACACAATCTAGCGGTTACCCATTTTAATATGACCCTAATGAATCGAGTTTTACCTGTAAATTACCCACTCCATTTAATGGAGGGGCGGGTATGAATTTAAATTTTAATACCCATTATGAGTTCGGGTACGAGTATAATATATATTCAATTCGATTATATATATTATATATTTTTTAATTTTTCAAATATATATATATCATTTTTAATTTATAACTTATTATTTATTTATTTATTATTATTATTATTATTTTTTTTTTTTTTATGTAAAAGATAAATTATTTTTTATGCTATTGAAGATCTGCTGCATCTTTTAAGGGATTGGATTGTGTTAATGTGGATATGATCTAGAAGCATTTCCTTTCTCATCAGGAATATCAGCTCCAGAAGTCTCTTAATCCAATGGACTGGATCATGCGTAATTTATCCAATAAGATTAGTAGTACTTTTTCTGGCAATTGGGATACCTTCTTTACAAACACTGTTTGGTGGGTGTGGATTTGGAGGAATGAATGGGTGTTTTCGAATGCCTAAAAGGATGTCAATTACAAGCTTTTGTGACTTCGTAATTCAGTAATGCAAATTAAAAATGCTTTTAAAAGGGTCTGACGTTATTATGGGAAGGCAAGCTGTAAAGGAAGTCATGTTGGTGAGGTGGTCGTTTCCTCCTGAGAATTGGGTCACTCTCAATACTGATGGGGCTAGTAAGGGTGATGCGAGGCTTGTTGGGGGAGGAGGTCTGTTGAGAGATGCTGGTGGTTTTTGGTTAGGAGGATTTACTATAAATATTGGGGCTTGTCATGCCATGGAAGCAAAGCTATGGGCCCTTATTAAGGGTCTGAAGTTAGCTTGGGACAAAGGGTATCGCAGGTGAGATTGGAGGTGGATTCGTTTGTGGTAGCTCAATGGCTAGTGAATAAAGAAAATGATTGTGATGGAGTTGCTTCCAATCTTATTGTATTCATTTGTCATCAATTATTGAAACAAAATTGGGAAGTTAAGTGCACCATATTTTCAGAGAATGTAATAGAGCGGCTGACTTCTTAACTAATTTGGCATTGAAGTATGCTAGAGGGGTGAATGTATGGGAGGAGTCTCCGGGTGAAATCAACCAGATCTTGCAAAGTGATAGAGTTGGGGTTTGATGGCCAAGGAGAGTTGCTGTTGTTTATACTGATATAGGCAGATGAGTTTTGTTTTTGTGGGTATCCAGCACTCCTCTGTAGCTAATATATATATATATATATTGAAATATTAATATTAAATAATTATTTTTAAAGAAAAAAAAAACTAAATAAAAACAGGTATACTCGTAAGTATATGCCTCGTTTCATAACCCGCTTCGTTCTAAAGTGGGGCGAGTGGCGGGATAGGTATAAAAGAAATGTTAGCGGGGCGGGTACAAATAATAAAAAATCCGTCTCGTTACCATCTCCGATCTCAATCCTCCATGTAACTTTCTAGTGAGCTATATTATTAAAAAAAAAAAAAAAACATTTAATTGAAAAATATTTAACAGTTGAGACACTTAAATAAAAAAAAATATATATGTTCATACACTAAAATAGGAAAAACTGAAAAGTTGAAATACTAATAATATAATTAAGCCGAGAATCTTGTTGTGAAATGTGTTACAAGTTTTACAGCTTGATTTTCATGAGTTTTATGTTAATCCGAGTTAGATTAGTGCAATAATTCTTCTATATTCATAAAATCAAATTTACTCATCATCACTATAACCAGCTCGGGTGATTAATTTGATTGATTAGGACCATATATTATTAAAGAAAGAAGAAGAAGAAAAGAGAAACACCGAAAGAAAGGATCATAGGCAAATATGGGCCGCATTGATTTAAGAGATGTGCACTCAATAGCCGTTGGATGAGTATATTTAATTTCGTACATATCATTCAAGTCTCAAGAGTTGAGAAAACCTCCCTGCCATTTTTTGAATGACGGTTGCTTTTAAGACTAATATTTTGACTTTTAAAGCTAATTTTATGACTATGGAGTGAGTCCGCTTTAGAAATAAATATCATGATTTAATATTGATTAATGACGGTAAGAAAGTAAGAATTTTTTTTTAAAAAAAAAAAAATTTTTTATATCATAATTCACACTATATATAATTGGATAATTTTTAAATATTTATAAGAAATTTTTACTTAAAATAAAGTGGACCATAATCAATGCATGTATATGACAAATTTTTTATAAAATTATAGTAAAAAAATTATTGATTAATGATAAATGATTAATAATGGATGTCCTCTTCAATAATGTAATTTAAATTTTGTTTTAATATGCATGAAATTTTCATTTTATTCATAAACGATAAAAGTACATGATAATTTAAAAAAAAGTTATAATATTTTACACAACACCAAGCTAGAAAAACTCATCTAGGATCTAGCCTTGCACTAAATAATAAAATTAAAAATGCAAAGATTTTACATTAATGGGTAGGCCATTTTTTGTAATAATTTTATTAGTGTTAGGATGAAGATATGAACAAAAATAGAAGATGCGTGTTTATGGATAGTGTTGTCAACAAAGTTGGCTTGACAAAGAGAAAAAGTAAAAAACAAAACAAAAGTTAGATCAATTATTCATTACATTATTGTCAAAGTTAGCTCATAAGTAGATGACTAAATGAAGAAAAAAAAAAATGGTTTATAGCCTACACAGTCTCTTACCTATAAAAGATAAGAGCTTATGTTCTTTGTTGTATCTCAAATCAGAGAGAAAAATTCTAAGAGAAAATATAAAATTTTATTTAAATTGTATTTCTCCTATTTTCAAGAGAAATTATTATTGTTATCTTCTTATGATTTAGAAATAAGTTTATAACTTCTATTATTTTTCATAGTTAAATATTTTATTCTTACCCGTGGTTTTTACTATAATTTATTTGAGGGTTTTCCATGTAAAATTTGGTGTTCTTGTTATTATTATCAAATTATTAGCTGCGTTATTGCTCTAATCCGGTCCTAATTCTGCAACTAGTAGTATCAGAGCCCTTGGTTATCCCATTAATATTCTTAGTATGCTCTGTGGTTGCAGTATAGATTGATCTTTCATATCAGAAAAGATTTTATTGGAACTAAAGTGAGACTGCAGTCCAGGACAGTATTATATTTTGGAAAAAGAAATATATTGCAAGGGTAAGAAAAATATAAAGAATTTTTTGGTGTAATCCGTTTCGAAAACGGATATAAAATAAAAAAAAATTAGTGAATAATAACCACGCAAAATTTTTGCATATTATTGTTACAGTAACAGGAAATAATAGTAACGTATAGTAGCAAAGAACTATAGCAGGATACGGTACTGTTCATACCTACATTTACTATTCAATATGGTACTATTCATACATATAATCACTATTCACGTGTACGAGTATTATTCACACGTATGGTTACTATTCACATGAAATAGTAGGAGTTGTATTTTGCTCAAAGAAGACTGTGATAAAAGCAATGACAGCAAAATTTGAAATTGAAAAATTCAACGGGAGAAATTTTTCACTATGAAAATTGAAGATAAATGTTATATTGAGAAAAGATAATTGCTTAGCGGCTATTAGCGAAAGGCCAACAGAAATCACAGATGACAACAAATGGAACGAGATGGACGATAATACTATTGCAAATCTTCATCTAGCAATTGTAGATGAGATATTGTCTAGCATAGAGAATAAGAAAATTGCAAATGAGATTTGGGATCATCTCACAAAATTATACGAGAACAAATCACTCCACAACAAAATTTTCCTTAAGAGGAAATTATACACTCTGCGGATGTCATAATCTATTTCGGTGACGGAGCACATTAATACCTTAAATACTCTATTTTCTCAACTCACATCATTGTAGTATAAAATAGAGTCACAGGAACGTGCTAAACTTCTGCTTCAAAGTCTACCATATTCGTATAATCAACTCATCATCAATCTGACAAATAATACAGACAATCTAGTATTCGATGATATTGCAGCTGCTATTCTATAAGTAGAAAATCGGCGTAAAAACAAGAAAGACAGGTTGGCCAGTTCGCAGCAAGAGGAGGCATTGACGGTGATGAGAGGGAGATCAACAGAGTGTGGCTCAAGTGGGAGCAAAAATCATGGTAGATCCAAGTTAAGAAGTAAGAAGAACCTAAGGTGTTACCACTATAACAAAAAGGGTCACCTAAAGAAGGATTGCTGGAGTTTAAACAAAAATTTCAGTCCTCAAGAAAATGTAGCATCTACCTCAAATGAATGTGAAGTTATGTGTTGTAAAGCAGCGATGACTTCAGAAGGCAGAAAAAGATTTGTTGATTTATAACTCATTGATTTTGGAGCCTCATTTCACATGACCTCTCGAAGAAAATGATTCTATCATTATGAACCTGTCTTTGGAGGATCTGTGTATAGTTACAATGATCATGCCTTGAAGATTGTTGGTATCGGAACCATCAAGTTGAAATTGCATAATGGTACAATTCGCATTATTCGAGACGTGCGGCATATGGAAGGCCTGAAAAAGAACTTATTATCATTAGGTCAGTTGGACGACCTTGACTATAAAGT
>CATKHJ010235034.1:0-11635 GCA_949750685.1 Vernicia montana
AAAAAGAAGAATAGTTCTTCACTTTTCCTTGTTCTTCAAATCTAATCTTTTGTTCTTTGTGAAAGAACAAAAGTTTCTTGAAAAGACTTGAGTAATCCATAGCAAACAAAAAGAAATCCAAACACTCAAGGTTTGCCAAAGTAAGTTATTGATTTCATTTGGACAACCAAAGAGAGGGAATCAATAAATCCAAGGAAACCAAAGGGAGCTTGAAAGATAAAGCTTGGTGTAGAATTTCTAGAGGCTCAACATTTGGGGTGCTCAAAGGAAAATGAAAGATCAAAGTCTTTGATTTCAAGAGGTATTTAGATTACCACTTGCTCTTTCTTTTCTTTACATATGTGTTTTACATATTAATTAAAAAGATTACTTGAATATTTATTGGACACAACAATTGGGTGTTGTGAAATTTTAAAATGTTTGCGATTTCACTCACCGATCAGTTTCCGCTGCGCTTACGCCCAATATTCCTTCACATCTCTAGCCATGGTTTTGCTCTGTTTTCAATTCTCAATTTCATTTCCATTTTGTTTTTTTAAATAATAACGAATATAATGTAAATATGAAATATATATATATATATATATATATATATATATATATATATATATATATATTGTTTATTTATTTTTAAATTTAAATTTTAATATTTTTATTAGTTAAAAAAAATTGGGCATAGTGATGTGGTAAAAATTGCTGACATAGAGCCTATTTGGCATGCTGAGTAAGCTGGGAACGGTTACATGGCATGCCACGTCAGCTTCTCAATCTAGGTTTCCGGCCAGTGACCTTCATATGAAAAGTTTTTAAAACTTTAAATACTTTCTAGCAAAAAAAAAAAATTCTTTTGTGACCACATCGAAATGATCATTAAAGTTTGGTGATTTTTGGAGCTATTTACCCCAACTATCTTGCAATAATCACTATAATTAAAAAAAATAAAAATTATGCGCAAATTTTTTTTTCTTATTCCCTCCTAAACAATAAAAATTTCCCTCCTTTTTTTTAAAAAAAAAAAAATTATCTTCTCCAAATTTTAGAATCCCAGTTTACTTATATTTAGAATCCAATTAAAAGTCTAAACTTTTATTAATTTATTAACATAATATCGTTACTGTCTATTCATTATTTTCTACGTTCATCTAAAAAGGGTATTGTTTCTACATTCATCTAAAAAGGGTATTGTTATTTATTTATTTTTTTTTATTTTCAATACATCAATGTTTTGCAATTACTGTAGTAATTAAACCTTTAATAATAATAGTTCGCATATAAGAAAGATATCAATTTTCCCTTATTTCAATTTCAAATAGTATAAAGAAAAAAAAATAGAAACCAGTTAAAACAAAAAGCATAAAAGGAAAGAGAAAAAAACGAGAATGGACCTTGGTTCAAAAGGGAAGGGAAATAAAATCACAGAACTAAAATTAGAAAAAAAAAAAAAAAACTTCTTTGCTATTATCTCTTCCATTCAAGCGGCTATGACATCCAAGTAAATGGAGTTTTCCATTGAGTTAGATTATTGGATGAGAAGAGAAAAATATAAATTAGGTATGGGATTAAGAGTAAAATTATGAATTAAGCATGAAAAGTTTAAAAGAGATAGAGAGGTTTTTAGTCTCTCTATATAAGCGAAGATCAAAAAACCTATGGATTTTGTTTCTACCAGTAAGTGTCACCATCATTCTTAAAAAATAGCAAACTGAAAAAAAAATGGTAAATAAAAAAAAATGAAAAGGTTTAAGTAAAGAATAATCGACATAAAAAAATAAAAAAAAAAAAACCCTAAAATTTTAAACTAACCTGAAATCCTGAATATATGAGCAAGAACAATAAATTTGTGACTTGAATCAATTTTCCATAACTTCAATCTGTACTTAGTAATGGCAAAGTGACTTTATTTTAAGTAGATCTAACAAATAGACAAATGAGAGCAGAATACTAAATGAGAAGAGTTTAAGTGTTTAACAAATAAATAGAGTGAGAGGAAAGGGGAGCGGCGCTTGAGTTTAAGTTTGTAGGGTTTATTTTTTTTATTTTTTGCTATTATTAAAATGTAAAAAGTAAAAAATTTAAGATAAATATGTGTTTTAACTTAAATAATGAGTAATAATACATTTAAGGAAATAGAATAATAATTAAATAAATGGATTTTATTTAATGATAAAAAACTTATAAAATTTATATTTTAACGAGTGTTTAAACTTTTATCTTTGTTTTTTTAAATCACTTGAATATATATATACACACACATTAATTTTTTCAAATTTATATTATATTTACTAATTTAAAATATTAAATTTAAAATTTATAAGCCCATGAAAAGCTCTTAATAGTAAAAAATTAAATATTTAAAATTAATACTATAATTTTAAAAGCTTTTTTTTTTAAATTAATACTATATTTAAAATTAAAGCTTTTCTAATATTTTTTATCATATTATTTCAAAAGTATTGAAGTTAAAATATAATTTTTTTAAAAACATTAATAATTATATGTTGAACTTTTTAATTATATTAAATTATAATTTTGTTATTATTACTCTCAATATTGTAATAAAATTATTTACCAATATAAATTATAGATTCTATACTTGAGATAAATTTTTTTGATTATATCATATGAAAATTTATTATAGCATATAGAAGGTTATATTTATGATTTTTTTTATAATAAATAATATTTGTAGTGACAAATATTTCAGTGACAAAAATTATTCATCATATTATACCTTCTATAATATTAACAAAATTTTTGTCACAATATACAAAACTTTACTGTAATAAATACAATGTATTACTATTATGTTTAATCAATTGATTTATAATGAGAAATTCATATTGTCACTACAAAATACACTTATTGTGACAAAAAGTATTTATCACTAATAAATTTTGTCACAATAAGTAATTAATATTAGCGCCAAAATTTGGCGCTAAATTTTAGTGACAAAATCTTATGATAAATATTTTTTTTGTCATTAAAACATTGTTTCATTCTTTATTATGACAAAATATTGTGACAAAAATTTATTTTGTCACTATTTGGAACTATTCTCGTGTCTACTTTGACAAATTTTCTTTTTGTCACAATAAAGGTAATTTTTTTGACAAAATTAATTTTGTCAAATGATATTTTGTCACAATATAGCATATTTCTTGTAGTGAAAATATTTGGCCTACTATCATCTTAAACCCAAAATTTTTTGGCACCTTATCTCTTTTAAAACCAAAATATTTGGCCTACCATCACCTTAAACCCAAAATCTTTGGTACCTTATCTCTCTTAAACCCAAGACATTTGGCCCACCATCTCTCTTAAACCCAAAACCTTTGGCACCTTATCTTTCTTAACCCTAAAATCTTTGGCACCTTATTTCTCTTAAGCTCAAGGCGTTTGGCACCTCATCTCTCAAAGCCCAATACCTTTGGCCCATCTTACTTTAAGCCCAAAAATGGTTGCCCGCAACACTATAGGGAATCCTTTTCCCTCAGAGTTTGTATAGCCCTACTCCCATCATCTTTTCATATCCTCACCCACAACTCACTGGGTTTTCTCTATTTTTGCCTTAAGGTACCAATGGCTAACTCGGTTGATATGGCTCCCCTAACTACACTTGTCACCAACCTACTTAAAAAGCAAGAGGAAAGTCTCTAAGCTATTCTTACCTCCGCTCTTAATGCACAACAAGTTCAAATTGAGGAACAATGAAAATCTATCATTGAGGAAGTTCGGACTATGATTAGCCAAACCATCCTGAACTGGGCTAATCCTAATCTAGTTCAAGCTCTTGTCAATACTACCTCTGTTCCAAACATCACTACCCAATCTATTGCTTCCTCTCCTGCGAAACCTTTTCAAAGGAAGGAAGCTTTCTCTCACCCCGACCTGAAAGCATTCATGAAGAAACTTGAAGCTATGGAAAGAACCATCAAAATCCTAAAGCACTGTAGTGACTTGATTGATATGGATAGCTTGACCTTGTTCCTTGATACCAAGCTTCCTCCAAAATTCAAAATGCATGAACTGAAGAGATTTGATGGAACCTCTTGTCCCAAGACCCATTTGAAGTTATATGTGGGGATAATGAAATCTTTGGGACTTAGCAATGAGCTCCTTGCTCTGTTGTTTCAGCAATCCCTAACTGGTGCTGCCAAGAGATGGTTTCTTTCACTGGACAAAAGCCAAAAGAAAACATGGGATGATATATGTCATGCTTTTGTCAAACAATATCATTACAGTACTGAAGTAGATGTCACCAGGCGTAATTTGGAAATCACCATACAACTTTTAAATGAGTCATTCTCTATGTTCCTTACAAGGTTGAGGGCCAAAACAACTCAAATTGTAAACAAACCAACCGAACAAGAACAGGTGGACATCTTTGTCAAAAACCTACTCCCAGCTTACCGAACCCAGTTGATAACCCAATACCTGCCCACCTTCAAAGCTTTGGTTGCAACTACATCAAGAATTAAAGATTGCATCTGAAGTGAATCATTTCAACCTGAATTCTCCACCAGCGATCTGAATAGTGATGAAGAATCTGAACCCCATGACCTTTGAGGCTAAGACCGATATGCCACCTTCCCTTTCAATCCAAATCCATCACTATGATCCATGCATCTTCATTAAAGTGGAAGCCAGACCCCAGCTCTCCCCAGCTCTCCCCACCTTACCTTTGCCCAATTAGCATTTTATGGAGGAGTTCAAGCTCAACTGATCTGACTTGTCTGAGATTGAATCCAAATCCGAGTCCGAGTCCGAGTCCGAATCCAAATTCGAGTCTGAGTCTATATTCAAAGTCCAAGTTTGACTTCGAGTCTAAGTCTGTCATTTTTGTATTCTTCTTCTATTTTATACTATCTTCTCCTTTGTAATAAAACATTTATATTTTTTGTGCACTTCTTTATTCTCATCTATCTTGTTTAGTCTAAAATAGTTGCATCTAAAAAAACAAAAAAAAAAGAATAAATAAAGATAAAGAATCAATGGATTTTGGCAAGCATTTGCATTTCACCACCATGATTCGACAAATCAAAACTTGAGGTGTTTCTTGTGCCCGCATTAGCAGCCGCTTCACTAGCTCCTAATCAAAGGATAGTCGAAGAGCACTAAGTGGTGATATCTTCAGTTGGAGTAGTTGAAGATAAAGGAAATCCAATGAAGTTACCCATTGCACTTTTGGGTAATCAAGCATAACACCTCAACAAAGGGGCAACAATCTCAAAAAGGGACCTGATATCCTCACAAGTTTTCTCTCTAGACTGAGAATTCAATAGAATGGTCTAGATAAAGGTCAGAGCCCTAAGATGAAAGAAAGTAGCAACCCAAATTACGGTGGAATAATTTTTTAAATGCCAAAATTCATTGATTAGCTTGCTAAGTTGAAAACTCGAAAAGGCGGCTTAGGCAAAAATTAGAGCAAGCTCATCGAGTTGAAAATCCGAAAGGATGGCTCGGGCAAAAGTTAGACATAAAAAAAAAAAGAGTCATCCTAGTCAAATCATTATGTCCCTTATGTCCTTATCCTACATTAAGGGCATATCTTCCTAAGTTATCATCCTCTGGTTGATCCCTCATTAGGGGCTCACCTTCCGAATCATCTTCTGTCAGTCTATCACAAGCATGTCCTCCATATCATCTTCTGTCATCTGTCACGTTGCCCTTATCATTCATTAGGGGTATATCCTTCAAGTCGCATTAGCTCAAAAAGCTAAATAGCTCCTATTCATCCATCAAGAAACACGTCTTCTGAGTCGTCATCCAAAATCAATCCAGTGTCTTCTCAAAAGTCCCGTCACTCTAAAAGTCTCTTCAATCTCAGATATCACTCTAAAAGTCTCTTCAATCTCAGATAATAAGATAGTTGTGCTTATCTTCTCTATAAATCATGCTACGATAGCAAAATCATACAACCTCCCTAACACTTTTCTAATGGTCCAACCTACCATCCCTTCAAACCCAAGTCTCCTTGGTAAAATCTCATCTTTCAAGGGCTAAGCCCACAAAAAATCCCAAGTCTCTCAAGACTCATGATCTTTGAAGCCCAGTTTTCTTGGCAAAGCCAAAGTCAAGCTAGGAGTCTCAAGGCTTATCATCCTCAGGCTGATTAAAAAAGGGCCTGAACCAGTCAAAGCCCATCTCATGCTTCTTTAGCAAATCATACCATCCTTCCAAGTCTAAGCCTCATTGACAAATCATACCATCCCTCCATATCCAAGCCTCTTTGGAAAAATCATATCATCTCTAAAGTCTAACTCCTTTGGATAAGCAAAATCAAACTTGCAAACCAACTGGTTAAATCACCTCCAAAAGCCATGTTTAGAGGCAGACTCTTAACAGATGGGTCACACAAAAGCCAACCCACAATCTTCACCTTTGAAAAGGCCAAACCTAACCGAGCCTTTCCCACCTAATTTTCTCCAAGGCCAAACCTAATCGAGCCTTCCTACCTAATTTTCCCCAAGGAAAAACCTGACTTAGCCATCCAAGATAACCTTCTAGGCCAAACCTGACCTTCCAAAATGGTCCCTTCCAGGCCAAATCTGACCTAACCTTTCAAGATAAACTTCCAGGCCACACCTAGCTGAACCTTCCAAACATGACCAAAACCCAACCTAGCCTTTCAAAAAATAACTTCTTCTTAGGCCGACAAGTCAATGGCCTTTGACCAAGCCTTCAAACCAACCTCGGGTATAACCCTATCATCTCCAAGACAAACAATCAACCTCAGGCCAAACAACCGAGCCAAAATCTTTCCAAAATGGGGGCATCTTCCTCCCAAAAACTCAACACTCTCACACCAAATTGACCCTTTACAAGTTCAAGGTATTCAGTTCATAAAAAATCTTTACATATTCAGATGTATTTCATACTAAATAGAGTTCTTAAAACAAGATGGATCATCAATCCGAACTTCTGAAACATCATCAATCCAAACTCATAAATCAAAATGGATCATCAATCCAATTCCTGAATCAAGGCATCAATCTGATCAAGATTTGATCAAACTAAGTCAAAGGGTCATCCATATGATCCAACAGATCTCCCAAAGAAATTGGGGGCATCCCTTCTTATCCCAATCAAGAAAATCACTTTTTCAACCTCTACCAGAGAGGACCTTCACTTTTTTTTAGTCCTACAAAAAAAAAAAAAAAGGACCATCACCGCATCCTACTAGAAAGGATCATCACTTTTCCTACCAGAAAGGACCAAAGTCAAATTATCCTACCAGAAAGGATCAATCCACTCAATCAATTCAAGTCAAAGGGTTATCTACCCAAACCAATCAATTTCAACTTAAAAATTAGAACCATCCTATGATAGCCTTAGAATCCATACCTTAAATCTGAATTAGGTTTCCCTTCTATAATCAGACCCATCCTAGGATAGCCTTAGGATCTTTTATCCAAACATACCAAGAATATCACTTTCATTCCAGATTTTCCCAAGCAGATCGGGAATATCACTTCACTTCCAATCCAAAATCTCCCAAAGATACTAGGAGCAAGCTTCTTTTATCAACCAATTCACTTATAAATGTCTAGCAATGATCACTTAGACATCCCTATGGTTCATTTTCCATCTCCTTATCATCATCCACCCATAAACATCTAATTTCTCAATTAGATGTCAATTTAGTTCCCTTTTTCATCCTCATTTACTTTAAAGTCAATCAAATCCTTCACCCAGATATGTCTAACCTAGACATCCCTCTGATTCATTTCCCTGCCTTTTATCCAAATCAATCCCATCTTTCACCTAGACATGTTTAACCTAGACATCCCTCTAGTTCCTTTCCCTGCCTCTTTATCCAAATCGGTACCATTTTTCTCTCTGGTTCATTTTTCCGCTTTCATTTATCAATCAACTTCCACCTATAAATGTTTAGATATAATCGCCTAAACATCCATGTGGTTTCTTTTGTTATCTTCCTCAGATTCAATCATTTATGTCACCCAAATATGTCCAAATCCTGATTTAGACACCCCTTTGGTTCCTTTACCATCTTCCTTCATCATTTTACCCACCCAAACATGTCCAAACACCAACCTAGACATCACTTTGGTTCCTTTTTTCCAGGTTCACTATCATCATAATCACCTTATAGAAAAGACAATTCTAATGAGAAGGCAATTGTGAATCCTTAATTTTGCACCACCAAAATTAATAATAAAAAAATAAATAGATAATTTAAAAAAAAAATTGGTTTGGACTGAGGCTGCCGCAGAAGGCCCCTACGGTACTGCAGGGGCAACTTGCGATAGCCATTTGGCTGCCGCAGGTGGCCTCTGCAGAATAGTAGGGCCAGCTTGCGGCAGCATATCCTAGCTCCATTTTTCCACATCAAAATTCGCACCAAATCGTCCCAGACCCTTCCACTATATATTCATACCCCTCAACTTAGTTTTTCTCACCTCAGAACAACCTGGACTTGCTTGATCAACCAATGATCTCAAAGCAAGTCAAAAATATTCTTTTTTGCTTAGTCCGCCAATGAACGAGCTCCCTAGTTTAAAATTTTCTTTTATTTTTCTTTTATTTTTGCTTTGCTAGTGCTCTTTGCTTTGCAAAGCATATTGGGTTGCGACTTCTCAAGCTGACTCGCTAAGTCAAAAGTTCCCCGCCATCCTAGGCAAGCCCGCCGCCAAGTCTCCAAAGTCGCTCAAGTGCAAGGTAAGCTTCTTTTCCTTTCTCTTTTCATTTTCTTTATTTATTTTTCCCTCCTTGGAATTCACTTTTAATTAGTTAATTAAATTGGTTCATCTAAGTTGTTAGTTAATTAAAGTTTGAAATAATTACTTCAACTTGGTAGATCAATTAGGTTAATTAATTAATCCAACCCTCCCTAAATCAATCAATTAAAATATGATAAAGTGGTTTGACTAAACAAACCCCTTCACAAGAAGGGAGAACTGCGTGGGTTCTGATTCCCATTCAAAAGGATACGCAGGCATGCTTGGTCCAAGCATCGAATCCAATTAAAATTAACCAATTTCTGCCCTCATCAGCTTCTTCACTTTAATTTAATTTCTTTTGTTACATTGATTTTATTAGGATTAGTTTGGAGAATGTGTGACTTCCCTAGAACCCATAAGGGCTAGATGAGGTATCCCTTAATTTGGATTTTTGTTGTAATTTTAACTTATCTTTCTCTTTCTTTTATTTCCTCCTTTTTTGTTTATTTACATAATCATGCATTTGCTATAACGTACATAATTCATGAAATTAATTTTATAAGTCACAACTTTATTAAATGCCAAACTAATTAAAATGAACAGAAAACCTAGTCTCCGAATCCTCTTTGGTTTCGAAGCTAGTGATCTTTTTTCCTTTGGGATATTTATTGGAGTCATTTAATTGGTTTTTTCCCTTAACTTTTCTCAAATAAAAAAATAAAATTAAGGTGGCGACTCATTTTCACTTTTCAAAATCAACCAATATGAACCCGAGGGTTCCAACGTGAATACAAACCCAAATGAGTATTTCGATTCCCTTTCAGCAGATCGGACCGGTGCTCGGGTGAGACCTCAATAAGTAACGTTCTGCTGTGAAAGTAACTTCTAACAACTTCTGCTTCATCTTAATGACAAAAATTCTTCCTAGATTTTGCTTGAAAACAATAAGTAACGTTTGCTCTGGTAATGTTGGTAACTTCCATGAACGAGTGTGATCTTCTCTTTTGTGTTAACCTTGATAGATAACGTTCGTTACAGATGTGTAATGAACATTAACTCTGCTTTACTACCTCGGAGGGTAACAAGGGTGACTTGCTTGTAACAAAGGTGATTCTTCTGTAACAAGTGTTCACAATGTGTAACGAACGTGACTTTACTCTCTGTCTGAAATTCTTAAAATTAAATATATTGTAATATTCGTTCAAAATATGTAATGAATGTGACTTTACTTTCTATCTGAAATTCAATTAATTGTAACGTTCGTTCAGAACATATAACGTGTGTTACCCCTGCATATTAACAAACACTTGGCAACAAGCTTTGTTAAGTGTGTTAGATAAAATAACCAAGTTTTGGACATCATCAAAACACTTATGGGGACAACACAATGTAATGAAATAGTGATTCTGGCTAGAACTTTAAAATTTTTCAAATTATTCATAAAATGACTGTCAACAAAAAGTACAAAAGGGTCTCTTGAAAACCAAAAGGTATACCTATGAAAATTCATTTCCCGGAAGCTTAGTCAAATTTAAGTTTCTTTACATCATTAGGATGCTATGGCAATGTATTGAAATAGTGATCCTATCTAGAACTTAAAAATTTTCAAAATAATGCATAAAATGACCATTAAGAAAAAGTGCAAAGGATCTCAAAAACTAAAGGGACTATGAGAATTCGCCTCTTGGGAGCTTAGCGAGATTTGAGTTTCTTTGCATACTAGTGATGTTAGGGCAATATATTGAAACCATTATCCTAACTAGAACTTAATTTTTTTTTAAATAATGCATAAAATGACAATTAACAAAAAGTGTAAAGTGTCTCGAAAACCAAAAGGTATATCTATGAAAATTTGCTCCTGAGGGCCAAGTTAGATTTAGTTTCTTTGCATCCTAAGGATTTTAGGGCAATGTATTGAGATAGTGATCCTAGCTAGAACTTTAAAATTTATAAAATAATTCATAAAATGACCATCAACAAAAAGTGTAAAGGGTTTTGAAATCCAAAGGGTATAATATGAAAATTCGCCTCCTAAGGGCCAAAGCGATTTGAGTTTCTTTGCATTCTAGTGATGCGAAGGTAGTGTATTGAAACTGTTATCTAGCTAGAACTTATAAATTTTGAAAATAATGCATAGAATGACCATCAACAAAAAGTGCAACGAGTCTTAAAAATCAAAAGGTATATCTATGAAAATTTGCTCCCGAGAGCCAAGTTAGATTTAGTTTATTTGCATCCTAGGGATTCTAGGGCAATGTATTGAAACAGTGTGTGAGGCCTCGCTCGAACGCCCCTCCCCTCGCTCGTGGGGAAAAATGCCTTAAGGAAAGGCGAGAGCGATTTTTAAGGGAGGTTAAGGAACGAGTTTCGGTGCTCACGATTGGAAGCGGCTATCGCCTCGAAAAATTGATTTGATTTTTGAAAAGGATTCGGGAGTCGCCACCCTAATTTATTTTAAATGGGAAAACTAAGGAAAAACCCAATTTGACTCCAATTTCATTAATCTTTTGATTAATTTACCCAAGGATAAAATCACTAATCTTTGAACCAAGTTTGGGTTCGGGGACTAGGTTTTTGGTTTTGAATAATCTCGATTTGACATTTAAATTTGATTTGACTTTTGAAAAAGGATTTCATGGATGACGGAATATTGATGATGATTTATAATGCATGAGCATGACATAATTATGAGACAGAAAAATAAAGAGCATGTATTTAAAGTGCGGGTATTTAAACATCCACAAGCAAAGGAGAGTATTTCCTCTAAACCCTTATGGGTATTAGGGAAATCACAAAATCGCTCCTTTACTCCACAAAAATAATTAACTAATTACATTAATTAAAAATTTACATGGAAAACATGAATTTACATGAAAACATAAAAAATAAAAGGGGGAAGGGATTGTTGGGATTTGGATTTGAAACTTGGATTTAGATTCCAAGTTTGCCTACGT